>JAOTON010000041.1:437500-447705 GCA_034440635.1 Lepas anatifera
TCCTCAGATCAGCTCGAATACATGCAGCAGATTTCAGCATTATCAGATTCTTAGGCCGGGCCGTGTCATTCATATGTAAAAATGTATTCATATGTAGGGACAGACCTCAGGCGCAACGCGCCCGCCCAGTATTCATCAAATAGCCCGCCAAATTTCGACGAACGAACAATCACTTTAACCAGAAAACACATCACACCAATATCAGCAGCCTACAGGACATCTCCACTTCCTTCGCAGCTAGTATCTGAGGCTATCACCAAATTAGTAGAGCACAGCTAGACGTCACCGAAAAGGAGGCAGAGCACAGCTAGACGTCACCGAAAAGGAGGCAGAGCACAGCGTGACGTCACCGAAAAGGAGGCAGAACACAGCGCGACGTCACCGAATAGGAGGCAGAGCACAGCGCAACGTTACCGAATAGGAGGCAGATCCCAGCGCGACGACACCGAATTGGAGGCAGACCATAGCTCGACGTCACCGAATAGGATGATGCAGTAGCCGTTTGGGGCTGTTATGCAGTAGCCCAGGGGCTGACCTGTGGTTTGGCGGCGTCGGTGGGTTTTCTGAGCCGGGGCGCGCGATTCGCGGCTGATAGCTCAATTTTGCGCTGCATGGCCTCCTCCTCTGCCAGCTTCTCCTGAATCATCTGCTTGGCCGTTGAGATCTGGTCCTCTGCGCCTCGAATCGTCACTAGTCGCTGACCGTCTGCCGGCACCACCGAACTACGCTGAAGAGGCTGACGTATAATTCATATACATGGTTGGGATAGCAATGGGTATACTTATCTGGCAACCGAATATCCAGTGTCTTATGCGATGCAAGACAGGTAGATTTGGCAGTGTTTCACACCTTGTGCTATATCCAGGGAAGACCTAGCATTTGTCGGATCAGTTGCGTTGTTAAAAAATTACATACGGGGAGAGGGCATAGAGAAGTGATCAAGTCATTTGCGAATAACAACATAAGTACATGGGAAATTTCGACCAAATGTTGTGAGACATGGCCTGATGCCTCCTGACTTGCAACGTCAATGCTTCAAATGTACGCCTGAGGAGCAAGGGATTTTCTCCGACGGACTAACGTTCGAGGTGCAAGGCAAGGGGATAAGTCCCAGGGGCAAGGGTCCTTCTCATAAGTAAGAAATGAGATCAAACCTTTCGCATTGTGCATCTCTGGGCAACAAATAAAATATTGGTATTTCTAAATACACGGAAGCAGTGGGTATAAATACATTTGGACCATCAGCAGTTCTACACATAAATCATTGAAACACTCAATAAATTTCCAAGCTTAATTCCCCTCTTCGAAGTCACTTTCACCAACAGCTAATAAACTCATCCATTTTTTCAACCAGCGTCCCCTTAGGAACCATATTCATATTCAATTATGAATACAAAATATGCAGTAGGGTGCATCAAACGCCCCGACTTTTGAAATTAGCTACGCGGCCCGGCCCAATTTTTTTGCCTTGGACCTAGTGAGTCCAAATATGAAATATTTTGAAATTTCGAAAGGGGCTAGGGGTGCCACCTAGCGGCCAAAGTTTTCAATTTTGACAATTTTTGGATATACTTTGGATTGGCCGCAGAAGTCGCCTCATTTTATTAGTGGACTGTTTTGTGACCAAACACTGTTGCGCTGGCCTAAAAGCAATTGCATGCCCAATTTCATGGATTTTAGACATCTTTTAGGGGTGCCTCCTAGCGGTGAAAAAATCCATTTTGACAGTTTTTTACCATTTGTTTCATTAAATGTGTGGACAGAATCATTGTGTATATTGGTCCAGCTGAAACGAGATTTTGCTGAATCGACCTCAGGGTACTTGCAAGACGGATTTCATGCATTTTGGATTTCTTTATATGGCACTACCTGGCGGCCGAAGTTAAAAATTTACATTGGTTTCTGTTCATCCGTTTTTATCTATAGAGGACACTGGTCCTGCTTGCAGCTAATATTTTGGGCGATAAACTACCGTTTTACTGTAATTTGATGCCTTCTCGTACACACAAGGCTAAGAACGAAGAAAGACGGAAACAAGTTGTGGGGAGCGGACATGGAAACTAATTGCTGGTTACACCGTGGTAGAGTAAGAGAACGAATGGAAAATACGGCTCCCCCATATCGAATTTGACGGTTGAGCTTCTTGAACGGCAGGAGTGCTCAGACGCAGTGGTGAACATGGTGTTTGCCTCAACAGGGTCGAAAACAGGTCATCGATCAGCCGCCTGCATCCAAATCCAAGATCGGCTGAACAAGGCTCTGCTCTGGTCTGCGGACAGGCACTAAGTCGGGGGAAAAGTCCACGTCAGTGTTTTGAACAGACTCGATATTGAGAAATTCTGCTTGCCTAACCAATAATTCTAACAAAAACCGACTTACGTTCATTATACACTGAAGAAAAACGGGCCAAAAATTAACAATATTTCGAAATTAATTATTTATCAAAATAAGCGAAATATGAAAGACGGTTGAGTTTATCTTTCAAATAAACTCAACTTCACCAGAAAGTCGCCCGTTCCTGACGGAACTCAAAGAGAACCTCCTTCAAACTGTCTGTCCGAAGCAAAGCCGTGATGACCACGAGGAGTTCTGAGAACTAGGAATTACTTTCCTTGGCTCAAATAATCCAGATGTATATTTTCGACGCTCAGGAGCAATGCGTAGAGCTAGATGGATGAGCAGCCTGCCTTATGCGATGAAGATATGCACGTCCGAGCACCACATTCCAACGTTCAAGACGAAAAAGCCCCAACGCAGGAACTAATGTCAAAGCTTTGGTGGTTCGGGACCTCCATCTCCTCCGTCTATGGCTTGTAATGCATGATATGCCAGGACGCAGTGGATTCCCCCATGGCATGATCTGAATCTTAATCAGCACTTGTCCTGTTATGGGGACTGGGTGAACAAGGTTGTTGGCACCGGTACACTGCTGGCTTTCAGCCATCAGCGGTACTTCACCTTAGAGATGGTTCTCTTGCTCTTTTCAGCAACTTGACATCTCAGCCTGTGCGAAGTCAGCTTGCAAAACGTTTTCTGGTGGTGAAGCTCAAGATCATACCCGAGGCACCTCTCTGTCGTGAAGGAAGTGGGTCCGGGAAACCATGTTTTTTATTTTATTTATTTTTTATTAGGGCCATTCCCAACAGGCAAACTTGCCCAATTACAGGGAGTATTGGCGTGGGTGTTAAAGGATCTTCTCCACCGGGTCAAATCGGACACGGAAGGCGGTTTCCCGCCGTGGGAATTGAACCCACGTTAATCCATGCTATCCGATCCAAATACTGGCAACAAAGCCACTGGGCCACCCCGGCCCCAGAGTTTGCAGAGATTGAGCAAAGAGACTAAGTTGGTAGACCTGGCTGAACCTGAATCGTGGTCTAAATTCAGACTCCTGAAGCTGAACACCGGGTTCCTAGAGCTGGATGTCAGTGACGGGCCTGACTCATCTACCTACCAGGCATCAAGGGTAAAGCCTGTAACAAAATTAATAATGACACCTAATCATGCTAATTTGTGTACCATATTTTACTGTTATAGTTCTAACTTACTACTCTACTTCAATATTCATAGCATGTAGACATGAATACGTGGTGTGGCGAACCACCCCTGCTGCCACGGCCCAGAGCTGGCCCGAGACGTCGGCCGCGCCGCGTTTTTGATGACTTTGCATCCGGTGTCCAGTGCTCGGCACAGCGAGCGACGGCCCAGGCAGGTGATGTCATGCGTATGACTTCTGTAACCCGGTGCTTTACAGTTGCCTGATGAAGCTTTCATCAGTTTCTGACGTTGCTGTGACGTCTATCTTTTTCACAAATCCAGTCATTTCATTGGCGTGTGTGGTGGGCGTCCACTGCCCTGTTGTTTCGGTGCGATGGACATATGTAACTGGCTACCCGCTGTTGTCTCGGGGGAGTGCGCTTAGAACCGTCTTCACCAGCGGACCTCGCAGTGCGCCGGCAACGGTCGGCATCGCGTCGACAGCATCAGACCACGCCAGGTCACGCTGGATTAGGCTAGGTCACCGTTAATCACGCTTGTAGAAGATAGGTTGACAGAGAGTGAGTGATCTGTAGCGACGCGTATTCTTATTCGACACCTCTACGTATATTAATTGGCGCTGCCATTCCGAGTGAAGACCGACTGCTTTAATACCTGTTGGACTTATATTCATCGTTGCTATAACCTGCCTTTACACAACGCGAGGCAATACAGAAGAAAGAGGAACCAACATCTTTCATCATATAATGGCGCGACGAGGTCTTACCACTCAACTTAATCACAGCCGAGTGAAACGTTTTCACGACAAAGCCCAGGGCCATACATGTTCCCAATGATACCGCCGTAAAGGGAGGAAAGATGGCCTCGGACTTTCAAACGACAGCGTAGTCTAAGCGACACTTGCAGAACATTCTGCAAGCGGTCGGGAAAAAAACGAAAAGGCAACCTGATCTACGCTCAAGGAACCCGAAACACAAGTAATCTGTGTGCTCAAGAAAGGGGGTTGTGTGAATAGTAGAAATAGAAAGTCAAGTGTGACTATCAGTGGTCAAAACTAGCGCAACTGAACATGACGTCTTGTCGAGGCCATGAGTTGTGAGCGCGGCAGTGGAGTGGTCAGCGCAGCTGGCTTCCACGCAGCCGACTCGGGTTCAAGGCCCGGCGACTTACTTGAACGAGGAGCAAGCGGGCTCCCCAGAAACCCTTCCAAAAGGGAAAGAGTAGGCGACGCCGTATGACCCTGGCAGTTGGTGCGTCTATAAGCCCAAAATCAATCAAACAGGCCGTGAGCTGTGCTATGAATGTCTCTTACAAATCTCGTATTTGTTATCGAGAGATCGGTGTTATGTTAACTACAATAATAACATAAGCCATAACCCAAAGTAACATGATTACAATAATCTAAGACATTTGGTGTCAATTTGGAAACATCGGCTCTTGGCGTTAATCATCGTACATGAGCTTAGCTTCCACAACGGTGCTTTTCATGCAAGGTACTTAAGCTGGAACCTTCAAGCATTTCAAAGATTGATGAATCAAGATGTTTTGGTCTCAGCATTGTATAACTGGCCTTGTATTGTAATAGGAATAATACCTCAAATCGATGAACGATTCGGTTCTTTCCCGAAATATCCCAACTTAGCCGCCCACTGTGCTCCGGTGGATTACTGAAATGAGAGGAGGTCGTGCGAGAACTCCCAAAAACTATGAAAAACTATGGAAGAAAATGGATGATTTGTTGAAAAACAACGAAAAAGGAAGATTAAATATTGGAGTAGTTCATAATTACAACAAAGTTCAAATCCAGGATGGTTCAACAATTATTTTCGATAAAAACTCACCAAAACGCCAAACGTTGCAAACTTCTACCGTCAGGTGGCACCCCTAGCTGGCGTCCAAAATGCGCGAAAGTGACTGCACAGGTAATTTGGAGCTTGGAAAACAGTATTTGACAACTGCTGGGTCCGATTTTATGATAATACAATTTCCACGGGCGATCCAATGAATATTAAAAATTGCAAAAATTTGAAACTTTGACCGCTAGGTGGTACCCTAGCCCATTAGAGATTTTCAAAAATTTTGGGATTTGAGGTTTTCATGTCTGAAACAACAAAATTTGACGGGCCGCTAAGCTAATTCATCAAAAAATGAAAATCAGGGGCGTTTGATGCACCCTAATATACAGTATTCTGGGGGTATGGGAGGTTCTTTTCTGTACCCACCATTCAATCACCGTTACATCTGGCCGATATATGAATAATACAATATTAAAAACACGGCAATGCACTGCCGCACCATAATTTGCTAGCAAGTGGGATGTTCGGCACAGAGAACTTACCGGTGGTGACCTTCATCTCTCGGTCAACCATGATTTTGGCGCCGGACACAGTACACATCTCCCGGATCGTGTCTCCGTTCCTGCCAATGATCCGCCCACACGCCCTCTGCAGGAGACATGATGAACACGGAATAAGAAACAGAGACAGAGAGGATGAACACGGAATAAGAAACAGAGACAGAGAGGATGAACACGGAATAAGAAACAGAGACAGAGAGGATGAACACGGAATAAGAAACAGAGACAGAGAGGATGAGCACGGAATAAGAAAACACCAAAGCAAGGCTAAAATTTCAACGGGATCGCACGATGAGCACGGAGGGATACCCGAACACCATTCTGCTACCAAACGGCGTTAGGTAACAAGCAGCAGCACCTGGGCACATTTGCATGGCGTCAGTCATGTATGTTTACGCATGAAAGGTGGCGATACTAGTTTCTGGCTCGAAACCAGGAGGAGATTGACTTTGCTACGACTACCTCCTCGGGACACTCAACTCAACATCTCGCCACTGGTGACAGTAAAACCAATGTTACGGCGCCACCCTAGTCGACACCGCAGCAGGACCCCTTGGTGCACAGCATGACTGTAGCGAATGGATCAGCAGCCAATCCACAGGGTACGATACATAACAAACACGGTGACGCCTACATTCGAAGTGTGTCGCTCCATAGACAGGTAGCCATTGCAGGTCTATGCAGTAGCCCCATTAGGACATCTTCATTTAGCACACTGGGTAACAACTAGAAGACTAAAAACGCCGTTTCTGGTCGCAACTAAACTTGAGCACCTCCCTGAAAGAATCAGGTACCATTTCCAGTGGAGACCCACTCGCCTGTGGGACGGTGATGGTGACGGTGAGGATTTTCGGCTTCTCCAGAATGGCGCGCTGGATCAGCCGCTCTGCCTCCTGAGCGTCCTCGGCGCGGCCCCGAATCACACAGGTGCGGGGCTCGTCCCCAGCCGCTGCCGGAGACACCGATACACTACTAATTTCTGGAGCTTATGGACGTACCAACTGCCAGGGACATACAGCGCCGTCAACTCTTTCCCTGTTGGAAGGGCTTCTCGGGAGCCAGCTTGCTCCTTGTTTAGGGAAGCCGCCGGGCCTTGAACCCGGGTCGGCTGCGTGGAAGCCAGCTACGCTGACCACTCCACTACCGCGCCTCCACGCCGACACACTCACTGACGCCATCGCCAGAGCGAACACCGCTCTCAGGCAGAGCTGACTAGTCTGATTGAACTGATGACAAGACGTACAGAACTGATTATCTAGCCTTAGAGACGCAATAACCTCTGTGGTCATATACCGGCCGAATCGCTCATCTTCAGCTAAGGCCTGTAATAAACTTTTCTCGAAGGAATGTGTTTTGATTTCTCTGAAAGGTCCCGTTTGTAGCAAAATAAGGCTTCTATTAAAAAGTGGACCTTCTACATTATAGTTATAATCTTGGGCGGATAAGTGGTCATTGATTTTAACAACTTACAGTCAGTGCTCAAAGACTAACAAGAGATGGGAAAATGTCTCACCCTAGTGATATGAACTAAATATTGAGGTGAGAGGTGGAGCGATCAAGCACTCCGTGAGTTTTTATTCGATAGTACAGTGAAATAAAACAAATCATATCTTAAGTTTTTTTCCTGGCTAGCAAGCGCTTCCTAAGCAGCGGGCCACACACCCATGTTAAATGAACGCAGTATCTCACAGTACAACAGTGTCCCAAAACCTGGGGTGCTGGGTGCAGAACGACACCCAGTCAAGCAGAATTTTTCACTCATTTTTTATGTTTTTTTGCTGAATTTTCCACTCCTTTCCAACAATACTTACTACTATTGAATTTTACTCAACAATACTTACTACAAAGGCCAGTTCCATTGCCTCCCCCTCTACCAGCGTCCACTGGAAAAAGAGAGCAGCAGAATCGACTAGAAGATCGCCAAATTAACTCGGCTCTTATGGGCTTCTTTTCGCTTTTTCTGAAAGAAAATCTGGCGATTTCTATTTTTCTGGCCAATTATACCTGGCATCCTTATCTCCACCGATTTCAGTGGAACAACTGAATCGAAATTCTGGCGCGGGCAAGACGCTCAGTGCCCCCTGCCCCACTGGAGAAAGTTCCAATGGGTGAACACCGCCACTAAATTCCATCACTCACAAAATTGGTGAGTGGAAAATTAGACACCCTAGCCTTGTGTTGCCAAAAAATGAGCTGACAGCTGGGGCATTCCAGGACAAAACGACCAAAAATATTTCAATTTGACACCACCATGTCTAGAAAAAATCTGAAACTTTGTCTCCGGGGTAGTTTTGGGCCAGAAACACGCCTGTGAGAATCTTAGCCCCCTCCGATCAACGGTGACCGAGTTATAGCCCGAGGCATTTCGGGGTACCTTTGTATTTGATGCTTCATAACTAAACGCATGCTGTTAATTTTGTATATCATTGAACTCGTCTTGAACTATACTTTATTTTGAAAAAAGAAAATTTCAAAATTTGAAAATTTTTGACTTTTAATTTGTTTGACCTTTTCTTTTTGACCTAGCTTGACCTTTTCCCAGTTGAAATTGCCATTTTAGACACCTCAAAAATTTTGATTAATAAAATATCTTTCGATAGGAAAAATAAAAAAATGCGTTCTTGCTATAAGTTCCAAATATTTAGCACCTAAGGTAGGTATGTAGACGGTTTTTGACCACTGCAGTAGTACAGCCTTATGTTTAACGCCGCAAACATAGTGATTGTTTTTGTAATCGGTTGCTGGCAATCATATTGCTTGGTCTTTACGAAATTTTAATCGTGCAAGTGTCAGAATTTATGACAATTAACACGCGCCCACCCGAGGGGGTGGGCAACCGGCCTCCTCAGGTCTCTACAGGTAGTAAAAAAACACCTTAGCGCAGCACCACCGTACGCCATCTATCTCTAACACAACATATTACAACTTCTGGAAAAAAATTTAGGTCAACTGGGAGGTGGTAGGTACCGTAAATACTGAAGGCCAGCTGGCAACTGACTGGTGAGGGTGTGACCTGAGGTAGACGGTCGTCGTTATGCCTTGTGGGACTTTCAAATTTGGTTCATTGATTAACACTTCATCGTGGGAGTTGCTCGTTTGGGTGGTGGGGTCGGGGTCTCCGTAAAAAGTCCCGTGATGACTCTAGTGAGACACCTACTCCTAAAACTGAACTGGAAACAACTTGGACAATATTTATAAAAATAAAATTGCAGCCATTAAAAGTGATAGAAAGGGATCCATTGTTTCGAGGGAGACGAGGGCAAATGAACTTATTAATAAATGACCTTTCAGCCTTAAACGAAAGTTTACAAAGATGTTGCGAGTTTATCCATAATTGAAACAAATATAAGTTATCCTATGAGCACCACTAACTCACACAATTACATCGTCCCCCGAGATGGAAAAGTAGTATCGATACAAGGTGACCCAGTGCAGCACAGCATACGTTTGAGAGGATTCATGCAATGTAAACAAACGTGTCTGAAAGAATTTCATTCCCAAAAAGTAATTTGAATCTGCTCATATATGCGAAAAAAGTGTCCTGAAATTGTAACGCATTCGACTTGGTCACTTGAACAGATTGCCTCATGATATTTTTACAAGGTGATCATTTCATAGCTGACACGGATCCCAGAATCCCAGATGAATAATTACACTGTGCACTGGGAGTGATGCCGCTAAACAGCCAGTTTTAATCACTACCGAATATGTTACACACAATCGTTTGGTCGTGTCATCTTTGAGGTTGCTCGAGGTCACAGTATTTCTTACAGGAACAAAGTGGAAAATTTTGTGTTTGAATAATAAATTTTGTGGCATAATAGGTGACAGAGGAGAGCCGTTGAAAGAAATGTTCAGCGCCATTGGAACACTCTTGTTGAGCCCAAACGGATTATGTATCTTATAATATTGCCTAGTCAAATGCCAAAATTAACCTGCTTTGACCTAGAACCAGGCTTAGTTCTGTATGGTAAAAAGAATATTAATTAAACTGCAGTGGCAAGCCAGACACGACAACGTAAAAACAAAACCTCCATCGCAATTCTCGACAATTATCAATTTTCTCAAGTTATCAAAATTTACCAATTGCCCCATGCATTTCTAATGGAAAGACCATGACCTTGACCCTGCTCCCGGTTATCGACATAGAAATCCTGCTACGAAAAATTATCTTGCTGGGCGACCTTACTATGTAATGTGAATCAAACCACGATAGGCTAAATTTGATATTATTGATGCACTTCCCAAAGTTTTTTCGAGGTTAGGTCTCTTGACCTGGTTTGGCGGTTTGACCTGGTATGACCCAGTTCTAAAATTTTTCCAGAAGTTGTAATATGTTGTGTTAGAGATA
>JAOTON010000042.1:0-89861 GCA_034440635.1 Lepas anatifera
AATAATCATATGGGCAGAGCTAATCTGGTGCCCCCTTGAGCTCATCTGGTGCCCCTAAGCGCTGGTCTTGAAACCCTGGAGCTGATCATGTGCCCACTGAGCTGAATTGATGCCCTCGTAGTCAATCTAGTGCCCCCCTGAGAAAATAATTGTGCCTTCTGAACCTATAATGCTCTCTGAGTTAGTCTGATGCCTCCGAGCTTGCCTGCTGTCCTTTAGCTGTTTTAGTGTCCCTTGAGCTGATCCGGCCCCCTGAACTTATTTAATGCCTACCGGAGTTTATCTACTGTCCAGGGCGCAGCCAGGGGGCACATGGGGTACGTGCCCCCATCGGTGCCAGGTGCCCTTTTGATTGTCAGGTGGTGTAACCAATTTGGCCCGTGCCGCCTAAATTTAGTGCCCTACGCCGTTGAACCTACATGTAACTGGACCGCATGTAGCGATTGAAACTATTGTTGGACAATTTAATACCTTTTTCGGCCAGCTAGGCATTCTGTCGCCTTTCCAAGCACCCGGGAAGAGTATGGGCACATAGTATGTGTCCACCTAATGCCTCATCGTCGCCAAACATCGTATGGGTGAAGCTGATATGGCGCCCCTTGAGCTCATCTCGTGGCCTCTCAGCTGGTCTTGGCCCCTGAGTCAATCGAGGCCCCACTGAGCAAATAATTGTGCCTCCTGAACCTATATAATGCCTCCGAGCTTGCTTGGTGCCCTAATAGCTGATTTAGTTCCCCTTGAGCTGATTCGGGCCCCCAAGCTGATCCCATGCCTCCCCAAGTTGATATACTGTCTCTTAAGTCAATATTGTGCCTCTTCAGCTGATTAGGTGCCCCCTCAGCTGATAATTGACGTCTCCTTAGATGGTCTGGTGCCCCTGAGCCCATCTTGTGTCCCCTGAGCTGTTATGTTGCTCCCTGAGCTGATTTAGGCCCCTGCCATAGTCTGGGGGAGGCTGGGAGCTGATCTGGGCCCCGAGTGGATCGGATCTGGTGCCACCTGAGCCACAGTAATGCCCCTGAGTCGATCTGGTGCCTCCTGAGTCCATCTGATGCCCTCTGAGCTAGTCTGGTGCCCCTGAGCTAATCTGGTGCCCTTCAAGCTGACCTGGGCCTCCTTACGTGATTTCATGAGCAGCTCTAAAGCCCTGAGCTGAGCTGGGCTCACAGAGACTGATGAGGGCCCCTGAGATGGTATGGGGCTCCTGAGCTGATTAAGTGCCTCCTGACTTGATCGGGGTATTCCCGAGCTGATCTGGGCCCCGGGCTGGTCGGGGACCACTGTTCTGATTGTTTGTACCCGAAGTTGAACTGGTGCCCTATGGGCATCTGGTGTCCCCTGAGCAGCTCTGGGGCTTTTGAACTGATTGGACCCCGAGCTGGTTAGGGATCACTGAGCTGATTTAGTGCCCCTGACTTGATCTTGCCCCTGACTTGAGGCCTCTGAACTGATCTGGGCCCCAAGAGCTGATCTAGGGCCCAAGAGCGGATCTGGGTTCTGAGGGTACCCTGAGCTGGTCTGGGCTCTGAGCTTGTGGAGAGCCCCTGATGTTGGTTTGAGGCCCCTGAGGTGATATGGCGCCTTAAACTATTCTGGGGCTTCTTGAACTGGTTTAAGGCCCTATGATCCTATCTGTGGCCCATTGAGCTAGTCTGTCATCTCTGAGGCCAATGAGCTAGTCTATTCCCTGGGTGAAGCATGAGCTGCTCTGGGGCCCTGATCTACATCAGGGACCCCTGAGGTGGTCTTGAATAGACAGATGATAAGAACACAAGGTCAATTCCTATCATCTCGGGGCAGGGTCACCGAGCTAGTCTAGTCCTTGGAGGCACAACTGGGGGGATGAGGGAAGCTGCTCTGGGAGGCCTCTGATCCACACTTGGGGGCCCCAGAGCTGGTCTTGAATAGATGGTGAATAAGAACACGATGGAAAATCCCCTTGTAAAACGGAGCTAACGACGAATGAGGAATCCCTAAAACGGCTTGTGATGCCTAGGCAACCCTGGTTATATAAATTGCTTATTATACTGGTGGATTCTGGGAAGGGATGATAAAAGGGCATTTGCCCATGAGCTCAGAACGCAGTCCCCTAAACCAGGATTTCTACTAATTAAATTAAATGAAGATATAGTTTTCACAATTTTCAGCCCTGTCCCACCATCCCCATCCAAACCACCGGCCTGTTCACCTTTTCTTTACTCTTAACTGGGACCGATCCTTGAGAATATGGAACTTAATGAATGGGTTCTAAAGGTATCTCCCAAATTATTCCGGCAGCAAAAATTGTGTTCTTCCAAGGACACTATGCCACTCCCTCCTCCCACCACCATTGTGGGAGGCACGGAGCTTAAGCCGCGTTCAGCCAGGGCTCACCCGTCACGACAAAACCAGTGGGCATAACGAATGAATTTTCTACTCCAATATGCCTTAACTTGCACATGGTAACAGATATTACAGGCTCCGCTGATTTCTGATGTCAAGTACTTGCATTAGGTGGCTGATTGGCCTTTTAAATCTATCCAAAACAGTCGTGTTTTGGCTACTTCCATGACATTTTGGTGACATGTTTTCTTTTTTCGGTTTTAATCAAGTTTTCATTCTCCATCAATGATTTATTTGCATTTTTATTGAACCAAAGATGCCCCAAAAATGATATAAACAAAGATATAGTAAGTTTTTTAGGTTACGTTAAAAAGTGCCTTTTTTCCCGGGGTGGCCCTCAAAGTGTGGTGTGCCCCCTATACCAAAGCTCTGGCTGCGCCCCTGGTCCTGATGGAAACCATCTAAATGTCTAATGGTCAAATAGACCACAAAGTGGAAAAATAAACAACCCAAATATCTCAAATGTATAATGTCCACACGTAAAAAGCCATGAATATTTCATTAGGGAAAATGCAATCTTTACCAAGCCCTCCGGGTGCTAACGATTTTCCCCAGCTATGTTGGCACGTCCGCACTTTGTCTGGCCTCTGGCCGGACGGATGGCACCAGCTGAGAGCTTTTGGCATCTGCTAATGGATCTCAGCTCTGCAATCTGGAACATAAATCAATTTGGCTTAAAATTGCAAGTTTTCTCATGATTTATAATAAGTTGAAAAGCTGACACGAGGTGCAAACTGCCTGGCAAAAAACAAAAAGCACTGAAATTTGCAGGTGCAAAAGCTGTTCATGTTTAATCATCATCTACTGAAGATAATTTATCAGTGGCGGCGCTGCCATAGAGGCGCATTAGGCTCTGCCTAGCCACTTTTAAACATCGAAGCAGGTATGTATTTTATATGGAATAATTCTAATTTGACTCGATGCCTAAGTTACAGAGAATTTTCCTTTTTCGGATCACTGGGTCAAAGAGGCCGATGATTTGCATCTCTGAGAATCCACGCTCGCAGCTCGAACCGTCAACAAATGTGAGCTTAGGCACTTCGCGATTTCGCTGAATCTGCCTAACAGCGGGGCAAACCTAACGTGTGCTTTTTGATCAACATCTCTAATACCTCATTCATTCGGACGCGAGTACCGGCTCGTTAACCCTCGTACTTACAGGGGGGTGGGGTGGGTTGTTGCAACCCCCCTAAGGTTTTTCAAGAATTGAAAACGAGCTTTTCAAGTTAGAGACTTGAAAGCTTGTATAGCTTCTGGGGCATTTATTGCGCATGTTTTGCAAAAAACATTTTTTCTACCTTTCAAGGTCACGGAGCTATGACCTCAAGAGTAGAAGCATGTTGAGGTCATTTGGGCGCCTGTACCCGTTTTCACGTGAATGCTTTAGACACTCAGCGTTCTTTTGCAGCATTTTTTCATGAACTGGCCCAAAATATTTTCTTCCAACCTTCGAGGATCAATTTTATCAGGTTAGGCCTTTCATGACCTCTCTTGACCTTCAATGACCTTGATTTGACCTTGCGTGACCTCAGTGATAGCTCTGCGTCGAATAACGACTACATATGCGTGTTTCGATTCGGTATTTCGAAATGATATAAACACCGAATTAGTTGACTTGCGTCCGATACGGACTTGACCCTTTTTGACCTGTGCCCTTATTTAACCTTGAAAGGGGTGCAAACAATAGCAGATGAAGAAGCAAGCACACACTGGGCGTAAATGATGCATAATGACTTATGAATAGTCAATTTGAATGATATGGACACCAAACTAGTTGGTATGCATATTTTATGGACTTGACCTTTTTCGAAATTTGACCTTATTTGACCCTGAAGGGGGTGTAAGTAATAAAAATGATGAGGCAGTCACTTAACGACAATGATGCGAAATTCCTTATGAATAGTTTGAATGAATAGTTAGTTAGAATGAATAGTTTTTAGGCTTGTTTTAGGCGTTGTTTAAGGTTTGTGTACATTGTTTTTGTTTTTAGCGTTCTTTTATCGGTCTCATTTTGATAACTTCTTTTTGCTTTAAAATTGTTAAGCTTCTCAACACGGCAGATTTTATGAGTGATGGTGTGCGTGTGTCTGTCGAATTTGACCTGTTTGTTTACTTTGTAATAACTGACGTGAATGGGTGAAAAACCATGCATGATGTGGACCCTATTCGAATAAATCTGTATCTGTATCTGTATAGTCAATTTGCAGCATGAAAAGGACGATGAACAAGACGTTTTTCCTCCAATACAGACTTGACCTTTTTACCTTTTGACCTAATTTGACCTTGAAGGGGGTGTTATCAGTGAGATATGGTTAGAAAGGCACTAAATTTGCGTAAATGATGCAGAATGGCTTATGAATAGTCCATTTAAATGATGTGGACACGGAACTAGTTGACTTGCTTGCAATATGGACTTGACCTTTTACCTAGTCTTTGAGGTCAACCAGGTCATTGACCTGACCTGGAAGCTGACCTGATGACACGCGACTTTGATAAAAGAAGCCTTTGACGTTGTTTAAAGTGCTTCATTTGAGTTCAGTTTCCAAAATTACCCCTCTGAAACTGAAAATTTGACATATTGGGGAATTTCGAGTTTTACCGGTCAGTGACCTTTGACATTTGAACTCGCCTCCTGCATTACCTAGATGGGTCGCATAGGTGTATAGCACATGAATCGACGCGAGAATGTCAGTTTCGCAGTCTAATGACCATAAAAATGTGAATTTTTACCAAAATTCCGGTCACTAGCAGCCAAAACTGCAAAATGGGCCGCAACAGGGCAAAAACCAGACCATTGGCCTGACCTGGAAGGTGATCTTACGACCCAAGGTCATAAAAATTGGTATCTATCATGGGTACTCGTGACGACCAGCACGCTGGTTTTTTCGCGGAGCTCTACGTCAATTAGGGGCCAATCGCGCGGGGGTCGCAACAATCCCCCCCGTACGGGCGAAAGTGGCGAAAACCCGAGCACGTGTAAGGGTTAAATAAGTAAACCAGGCTTGCCTTAGCTGCCAGCACGTGCCATACCGCGTCCTAGGACCTTAATTAGAGCGGATTGATTTATTGATATTTTTGTATTCGTGGATGTCTAGCCTTCTCTTTTGCCGGACAGTTGTTATTATTAGCAAGATATTTAGCTTGTGAAAACATTATGAAGAACATGAGTCATGACACAAAACCTGGCAGATGAAATTTAAAAATCCGTTCAGAAATCGATCGTAGAGCGAGAAATTAGACGTCATAAGAAATGAAGTGCTGAAGCTGTCCTTGAAATGGGAAGCTCTCGTGAGTCCCTTTGTCCTTCCCGGCTTATTTACCTACCTACCTATCCTTCTTGAATTTTGCCTTGTGCCCCTCATACCACCACATAACCCTTTACACAATCCACCGACATATGTTTTTTGATATTTTAAATTTTTGTGATGCTAAATATTTAAACATAAATATTATTTTTGCTAATCGACTTGAGCTTGCCCCTTCTCCAGTCGGCCTGCTGGACCCGCCCCTGTCCAATATCAGGTAAAAAGCCTGGGCGACGTCCTTACCTCTAAGCGAATCGTGCCTAGGCTGTCAAAATGTTCAAGCGCCACACCTGGAATTTGTAGAAAAAATGCAAAAGAAGCTAAGGGAATCTTCATGAATGGTGTCACTTTTTAGGAGGGGTTTCCAACCACCTTGCCTCTGCACGTCATGGCGTCACTTTGGGGTAGACCTCCCTCGTCTCATCCATCAGCATAATTTAATATATGATATCGTAGAAGCTAAAATTGATGCAGCTATACAAAACTGCGTGTTACAGACATACGACATCCTATGGCAGGCCTGACATTACAAGTCACTGCCTTCCTAAAGGAAATGTCAAGCTTCAGGTCTCAGTCCTTCCTCTAGACAGCTCCACCTTCCACAAAAACTCAATAAAAACTAAAAGGTGAAAACAATCGTCGCCGCTGAAAAAAACTTACACCGTGTCCTGGCACGCCACCTCTCGGCTCAGCCCCCTCCCCCATGACCACGCCATGGCACGCCACTTCTCAGTCCAGCCCACTCCCCCATGACCACGCCATTGCACGCCACTTCTCAGTCCAGCCCCCTCCCCCATGACCACGCCATTGCACGCCACTTCTCAGTCCGGCCCCTCCCCATGACCACGCCATTGCACGCCACTTCTCGGCCCAGCCCCTCCCCCATGACCACGCCATTGCACGCCACTTCTCAGTCCGGCCCCTCCCCATGACCACGCCATTGCACGCCACTTCTCAGTCCAGCCCACTCCCCCATGACCACGCCATTGCACGCCACTTCTCAGTCCGGCCCCTCCCCCATGACCACGCCATTGCACGCCACTTCTCGGCCCAGCCCTCCCCCATGACCACGCCATTGCACGCCACTTCTCGGCCCAGCCCCTCCCCCATGACCACGCCATTGCACGCCACTTCTCGGCCCAGCCCCTCCCCCATGACCACGCCATTGCACGCCACTTCTCGGCCCAGCCCCTCCCCCATGACCACGCCCTTGCACGCCACTTCTCGGCCCAGCCCCTCCCCATGACCACGCCATTGCACGCCACTTCTCAGTCCGGCCCCTCCCCCATGACCACGCCATTGCACGCCACTTCTCGGTCCAGCCCCTCCCCCATGACCACGCCATTGCACGCCACTTCTCGGTCCAGCCCCTCCCCCATGACCACGCCATTGCACGCCACTTCTCGGCCCAGCCCTTCCCCCATGACCACGCCATTGCACGCCACTTCTCAGTCCGGCCCCTCCCCCATGACCACGCCATTGCACGCCACTTCTCGGCCCAGCCCCTCCCCCATGACCACGCCATTGCACGCCACTTCTCAGTCCGGCCCCTCCCCATGACCACGCCATTGCACGCCACTTCTCGGCCCAGCCCCTCCCCCCATGACCACGCCATTGCACGCCACTTCTCAGTCCGGCCCCTCCCCCATGACCACGCCATTGCACGCCACTTCTCGGCCCAGCCCCTCCCCATGACCACGCCATTGCACGCCACTTCTCGGCCCAGCCCCTCCCCCATGACCACGCCATTGCACGCCACTTCTCAGTCCGGCCCCTCCCCCATGACCACGCCATTGCACGCCACTTCTCGGCCCAGCCCTTCCCCCATGACCACGCCATTGCACGCCACTTCTCAGTCCGGCCCCTCCCCATGACCACGCCATTGCACGCCACTTCTCGGCCCAGCCCCTCCCCCATGACCACGCCATTGCACGCCACTGTTCGGCCCAGCCCCTCCCCCATGACCACGCCCTTGCACGCCACTTCTCGGCCCAGCCCCTCCCCCATGACCACGCCATTGCACGCCACTTCTCAGTCCGGCCCCTCCCCCATGACCACGCCATTGCACGCCACTTCTCGGTCCAGCCCCTCCCCCATGACCACGCCATTGCACGCCACTTCTCGGCCCAGCCCCTCCCCCATGACCACGCCATTGCACGCCACTTCTCGGCCCAGCCCCTCCCCATGACCACGCCATTGCACGCCACTTCTCGGTCCAGCCCCTCCCCATGACCACGCCATTGCACGCCACTTCTCGGCCCAGCCCCTCCCCCATGACCACGCCATTGCACGCCACTTCTCGGTCCAGCCCCCTCCCCCATGACCACGCCATTGCACGCCACTTCTCAGTCCGGCCCCTCCCCCATGACCACGCCCTTGCACGCCACTTCTCGGCCCAGCCCCTCCCCATGACCACGCCATTGCACGCCACTTCTCGGCCCAGCCCCTCCCCCATGACCACGCCATTGCACGCCACTTCTCGGTCCAGCCCCTCCCCCATGACCACGCCATTGCACACCACTTCTCAGTCCGGCCCCTCCCCATGACCACGCCCTTGCACGCCACTTCTCGGCCCAGCCCCTCCCCCATGACCACGCCATTGCACGCCACTTCTCGGCCCAGCCCCTCCCCCATGACCACGCCATTGCACGCCACTTCTCGGCCCAGCCCCTCCCCCCATGACCACGCCATTGCACGCCACTTCTCGGTCCAGCCCCTCCCCCATGACCACGCCATTGCACGCCACTTCTCGGTCCAGCCCCTCCCCCATGACCACGCCATTGCACGCCACTTCTCGGCCCAGCCCCTCCCCATGACCACGCCATTGCACGCCACTTCTCGGCCCAGCCCCTCCCCCATGACCACGCCATTGCACGCCACTTCTCGGTCCAGCCCCTCCCCCATGACCACGCCATTGCACGCCACTTCTCGGCCCAGCCCCTCCCCATGACCACGCCCTTGCACGCCACTTCTCGGCCCAGCCCCTCCCCCATGACCACGCCATTGCACGCCACTTCTCGGCCCAGCCCCTCCCCATGACCACGCCCTTGCACGCCACTTCTCGGCCCAGCCCCTCCCCCATGACCACGCCATTGCACGCCACTTCTCGGCCCAGCCCCTCCCCCATGACCACGCCATTGCACGCCACTTCTCGGCCCAGCCCCTCCCCCATGACCACGCCATTGCACGCCACTTCTCGGCCCAGCCCCTCCCCCATGACCACGCCCTTGCACGCCACTGTTCGGCCCAGCCCCTCCCCCATGACCACGCCATTGCACGCCACTTCTCGGCCCAGCCCCTCCCCCATGACCACGCCATTGCACGCCACTTCTCGGCCCAGCCCCTCCCCCATGACCACGCCATTGCACGCCACTTCTCGGCCCAGCCCCTCCCCCATGACCACGCCCTTGCACGCCACTTCTCGGCCCAGCCCCTCCCCCATGACCACGCCATTGCACGCCACTTCTCGGCCCAGCCCCTCCCCCATGACCACGCCCTTGCACGCCACTGTTCGGCCCAGCCCCTCCCTCTTCAGTGGGCGAAGTCACTTATGGACAGATTCTAATTACAAACTAATATGTAGTTGCCTAGGGTTTGCGAAACATGGGACCGAAACCAGTGCATGGAAAGGGTGACATTGTAGTTTAATATTATATTATTTGAGAGAAGTCCAGTAACTCTGCTCAGTGTAACCATATATTTACCACGCCTACATACGCTTGGAAGCACTTAGGGTTGCAAAAGGCAGTGACTACGTAATATAGCAATTTTGTCGGAAGAAAAGTGAAAAAAATTTCATGCACAGACCCATCAAAACCTCAAATTTTTGTTTTGTGCATGACACTGATAATGCTGAAGCTGTTTTGCAGGTCTAAAATGTAAAAATTTTAACGACATCCGGCCATGGCTTACAGTGTAGAAACTATTTTGCCTGCAGTGGACACTACATTTTTGTAAAATACGCTGTTTGAATACGTTATTTTCTTAGGAATGGAGTTAATAAATACTACGAATTGCAGAAGGAACGAATATTTTTAGAAGACATGTTTCAGGTTTCCGAATATTTCCTCTTACGTTTTTGAAAGGAATGTAGCACATTAATTATGTCATTGAAACTGAGATAGCTAGGTAGTAAAACAGAGCAGAGGAGATAGCCAGGAAGTAGATCAGGCCTGAAATCTCTCATTGTAATGTCATTCATCCTAGAAATCGCCCTTTGCAGACACATCGGATTTTCAACAGCGGATACAGACCCCCTAGACCCATGCCGGCCCAGCACCACCGGCGACGCGCCTTGTAGCCTGAGGGCTCAAGAAGGGAAGGGGGAGGCGACATATCACTCAATAAAAAACTTTGCTCGGTGAAAGATAAGAATATAGACATTCTGAGAGGAAAAATAATAAAGCAGAGGTCTTTTGGTATGCCCTATGTGACTGAAATTAAACTCTGGTCGCACATTCCAGACCAAATTGCAATAATCTGAGCCATTACCTGCAATTGAGAAGAATGAAGAAGGGTGTCGAACGACCCCCTCTACCCTCGGTAGGATAAGGATAAGAGCTCACCACCCCAAATAATAAGGCTGGCTAAGTGGCTTCGTTTGACATTTCCGTGGATTCGATTCCTGTACTGGTTATATTTAGCATCTCATTCACCATGCCACGTTCGAAAAGCTATAGCATTTAGACTTCGCAGTGAATGGTTTGGTAATCCAGAGTTCATGGACACCGGAAAGCAGCCATGGAAAAGCTGGAAAGTGTTATTTTTCTATAGAAAATATAGACATGTGTATCCCCGGCCTGCAGCCAGGGCGAACGCCCCACCGCGGCTCAGGAGAGCCGCATGACAATGGGTTGAAAGCAAACCATATTTTCTTTTAAAAGTATCTCTTCATAAGCCTGTTGGTCAGTTTTATCATTCTGTTCCTTGAAAAAAACTAGTAAAGCATTGCACGGCCATCCCTGGATTTGAACCTGCAACCATCTTCTTTATTGTGGATTATTTTTGAGTGTGTCGACGATCTAGCTGTGCCCTTTACCAAAATTTTTAAACTCTCTCTGCAGAGCGGCATCTTTCCGACACGGTAGAAGCTGGCCAACACTGTTCCTTTTTTCAAAATGGGCCATAAGAAACACCCGGCCAACTACCGATCCGTACCACTTCTACCCCTCTTCTAAAAATCCCGGAAATAATTGTGTACAGCCAGTCATACCACCACGTTGCGCCGGTGCTGTGCCAGGAACAGCATGGATTCATTCCGGGTCGATCATGCTCTAGCAACCTTGCAACATACCTCAGCTCGGCGCTGGGATGCAATATCGGAGGAATATCAGACGGACAGCATTTACACGGACTATTTGGCCGCCTTTCAAAGTGTGAACCATAAGCTAATCATACACGAATTGAAAAATTCCTATCATTTTCAGGCTTCTGCTCTTCACTGGTTCGTCTCATATCCCTCCGATAGGCGTCAGCGGGTCATCGTTAACGGAAAACATCGGATTGGATGCCAGTTACTTCAGGTGTTCTGGAAGGTTCTTTGGTCGCTCCTTTGATTTCTCTTTATTCATAAGCGATATTCCGTTGAAAATTGAGTCTTCCTGCTTGATGTACGCTTACAATGTCAAAATTTACCGAAAAGACGGCCCCAGCTGACGGGCTGCTGCTGCAAAACGGCCCAGATCGTTTGCAGAGGTGGTCCATTAGGTGAGGTCTCATTCTAAATCCTATAAAGTGCAAATCGTTTCATTTGGGTGTCTGGCGAAGGAAGGCTATCACCCTAAAAAATGCAAGGCTCTGACATCAATTATTAGACCCACAAAGCGACAAAAATAGAGCCTCAATCTCCCTCAGCACTCCAAATAAATGTTGCGGTCTCTCTACACTCTCTAAAAACTGCAAATAATCCTAGGTGGAGTCCTAGGTGGAGTCCTATGCTTGTGACCTGAAATTGCATGACCTTCACTTGGAATGCAGAGAGAGAGAAAGAGAGAGAGAGAGAGAGAGAGAGAGAGAGAGAGCGAGAGAGCGAGAGAGCGAGGGAGGGAGGGAGGGAGAGGGAGGGAGGGAGGGAGAGAGAGAGAGAGAGAGAGAGAGAGGGAGGGAGAGAGAGAGAGAGAGAGCAGGCCCCCTCCTCCCTCGCTTAAGTCACCCTACTTAGGACCAAAAATGTATGTCAATACAATGAAGGGTACATGTAGGACCGACCAGGGTTACATTGTCAATCGTTTCAACCCGGAAGGCCCAATACCCTGAATGTTTATTAGTTTCAACAGTAGATGTCAGTGTTGTTCATGAATTTTTGATACGGGTTCGTTTTGATATCCTGGGGGTAGACGTTCTAATCTATGGACGTTTTGTCTGCAGACGAATTTACTTAAACCTATGCTCTGACATCAATAATATGGTATTATGTATTCATGTCAGTGACCCTGTGAGGGCAGGGGGATGGGTGTCTTAGTGGATAGCATCCCTGTCTTCTAAGCCACCGGTCAAGGATCTGCAAGTCCCGGCGGAGCCTCTGAATAAGTTGATCTGATCCCCCAAATCCCTTCCAACGGGGTGAGAGTTGGCGACGCCGATGACATTGGCAGCTGATGGGTCGTTAAACCCCAACAATTAGTATTACCTATGAGGGCATTTTGTTGACGTTTTTATCTGTACACACAATAATTTGTGGGTGTTTTGAGCCATGCACGTTTATAGCCCGCGCCCCACCGGGGTCCTTATAGGAGGAGGAGGACAATAATGGCCCCCGGTGGGGCGTCGGTTAAACCATCGTCCCTATTCCATAACATTGCGCTTCTGCTACGAGCACTGAGACGCCTCGGTAGCCCAGTTGGTAGAGCGTTGGGCTCCGGCCTGGTGCTCAGAAACATGCAGTGGCGTTGCACGTCCAGGCTTGGGATCGGTTCCCCTGAGACGCTCCGGTGCTCAATACTTTATCCGACGTAGGTCGGCTGGTAACAGACTGGTGAGAGGGTGACCTGAGCGGGGCGGCCGTCCTTGTGCTTTGTGGGACGTTAACTTTGGCTCCTAAATTAAGCCTTCATTGTGGGGGTTGCTCGTTCGTATGGTGAGGTAGGGGTGTCCGTGACAAGTCCCTGGATGACTTAAGTAAGACTCCGGCTCCACCAGGCTTACTATGTAGGAACAACTTGAACAAAATTTATAGAAAAACAGAAGTCAGAATTTTTTCTCAGGTCAGAGTAAACATTGCTTCAACGTTTTTTTAATTTTCAACGTCATCAGCTGGGGAAAATATAAACTTTTAGATAATGATATACTTCATCTTCCCAAAAATAGCCTCTTCCTGCTTTTCCATGGCCAAAAATACACGCTTTGCTTTATCAAAAACCGACCTTTTCTGGTGCTGAATAGAAATATGTGGTGTTCATAAAAAGGGCAAGAGAACTAGGTAAATATTCGCAGTTTGATAAATGGCTTTGGTGAAAGGAATGACGGAAAAGCTGAGTGCTACGCAAAACCAAAGGCTGTACTTATTATACGACCGGTTTTGGTGCCATCTCGGTCCCGTTGCCAGGTGACAAAGAAGTATTATATCTTTATTACATCTTGTTTTGTCACTTGATAATGGGACCGAAATGTCCCTGAAACCGGTCGTATGATAAATACAGCCTTTGGCTTTGCGAAGCACTAAACATTTCAGTCATAGGTAAATATTTTTAACCCTGTCCAACCCCAAAGCCCCCTGCTGAGGACAGAGCTGGGGGGGCGTAAAAATGGCCCCGTCAAGGTGAAGGTCAATACTTAATGCGAAAACACTTTAGGGGTCCGCTGCTTGAGATCTTTCAAGTAGTAGGTCCCGAGATACCTTTAGTTAGAGGTACGTTCAAAAGGGATTCCTTTACGCCTGAAAGACGCCACACAGGCGTGGAGTAATTCCTTCATCTTTAGGCCGTATGTCAAACTGCTGCTAATGGCGATGCTCGTTTACGAACTTGTGAGAATTCACGCAAATTAAGTTCATCCTAATGCAACAAATAATCATTTCATCTTTGAGTCTGGACATTTTTTTGCATGTAATTGGACAATTTATATTTTCATTATCCCATGATATATACTATCGGGTGTGACGTCACATCCGGTGATCTGTGCTCGCTGTTGAGCGGGGGGCTATAGGACCTACATATCATCTTCAGTCGGGCGTGGCCATCGGCAAATACGGATTTCTCCTGAAGGCAAAGTCCTACTCCTGACCTCTGACCTTTCCACGTACGCTAGAATAACCCGAAGCATGTCTTATCCAAAGGTCTTCGCATCGAGCTTATAGAGGGCAGTGTAAACACTGAACTGGTCAGCTCTAATCTGGCATGTTGAGCCAATATACCATCAATACCAGTGCTTCTCTAGTCATTGGGTCAAAATACCAGTCTTAAACACTGTGAAAACAAAGCAACTTTGCTTTGTCCCTATTGTTTGACCTGTTATGACTCGGGATATTCATTCCAAGCCATTGTTTAACACATAGCCCTGACAGCTGACGTGCCATAAAACTCAAAGCTATTTTTCATTCTATGAATAGCCAGGCCAGGTGTATGTCGAAAAAAACCTTCATGCTGAGGAAGAGGGTATTGGGATAACGTAAAAGTATATACTTTTGGCGGCAGACCCCCTGTCTCTGCAAGCATGAAATATTCCTACCGGAGAGGGGCTCAGTGCCAAGTGCAGGGCTTTTTGTGAGGATTCCAGTTTTGTCGCCTTACACCTTGATAATTATCGAAAGTAGTGATCGGCGCGGCCTAAGCCCCCAATTATGATGATGATCAAAACTAATACAATGATTTCAGGCATAATAATTTGCACTTATTCTGCATGGTTAGGTTTTAAAACATAAGTGATTGATAGCCCCTGACTGATACTCCCTGTGGTATTGTCACTTCCTTGTTATCGGGCTTTTATGTGATTACAGCCTATAAGTATAATATCTATATCAGTCTATGAATACAGACATCGCAGCTGTTGACATCATACAAGGATGTCTGATTTCCTCCGCTTGAAAATGCCCGGCTCATCGCGTTAGTGTATGGATATGCTTTGAACCACAAGTCCCAGCAATTTCTACGAGCGAGTGCCGTCTGGTCCTCAGAATCCCCTCATCAGGTGACAGTGGGCGACGCCGCGCCAGCTTAGCAGTCGGCACGTCGTTAGATCCCAGCAGTTATACTATTTGGCCGTTGATTTCAGTGCAGTCACTTGGGCGCAGTGTCGATCCGCAGATCAGTCCGTTGAATTTGGTGCTGTAACCTGGGCGCGGTGTCCACCCGCAGATCTGTCCGTTGAATTTGGTGCTGTAACCTGGGCGCGGTGTCGACCCGCAGATCAGTCCGTTGAATTTGGTGCTGTAACCTGGGCGCGGTGTCCACCCGCAGATCTGTCCGTTGAATTTGGTGCTGTAACCTGGGCGCGGTGTCGACCCGCAGATCAGTCCGTTGAATTTGGTGCTGTAACCTGGGCGCGGTGTCGACCCGCAGATCAGTCCGTTGAATTTGGTGCTGTAACCTGGGCGCGGTGTCGACCCGCAGATCAGTCCGTTGAATTTGGTGCTGTAACCTGGGCGCGGTGTCGACCCGCAGATCTGTCCGTTGAATTTGGTGCTGTAACCTGGGCGCGGTGTCGACCCGCAGATCTGTCCGTTGAATTTGGTGCTGTAACCTGGGCGCGGTGTCGACCCGCAGATCTGTCCGTTGAATTTGGTGCTGTAACCTGGGCGCAGTGTCGACCCGCAGATCTGTCCGTTGAATTTGGTGCTGTAACCTGGGCGCGGTGTCGACCCGCAGATCTGTCCGTTGAATTTGGTGCTGTAACCTGGGCGCAGTGTCGACCCGCAGATCTGTCCGTTGAATTTGGTGCTGTAACCTGGGCGCGGTGTCGACCCGCCGGAAGTGTGTCGGCACGGCAGTGTGCGTCGGCCTCGACTGGTGCGGCCGTTCATTGATCGTGCCCGAGCTCTCTCCCCGGGCGCACGACAGCAGCCAAAGCAGAAGTGAACAACACCTAGGCCCGGCTGCCGAGGAGTGAGTTCACTGCCCGCAGCGGGCGTGCAGGAATCCGGCAAGCAGAGTGCGGCATGGCCTCCGTCGGTTGAATCCAATTGGATCCAGGCTCAGTCCATATCTGAAAATACGACTGAATCATACCAAGTCCATACTCATTCTAACAGTAGCCAATCCATTCAAATCCATGGGTCAGACTGAATCGGATTTCCGACCCATGGGGCGCTCAGTCAGCAATGACGCGGCGTCGGCCGCGCAGCGCCAGCTGAACGACAGCACGTGACTTCATTGCACGACTGTGGCATGTGATTCGGAAAGGCACACATCCCATCCTCGGCTCCGATAGATAACGAACTGAGACGCTTGATGCTGCAACTGCTGACACTGTGACTGAGGGAGGGGCAATCGATGGCCCCGCGGTGGGGCGAAGGTGCCGCCGGACCCCCGGCGGGGCGCGGGTTAAAAAGGGTGCAGGCCCGTGATTACGAAATGGGCGATTCAGTATCCGGACCTGGAGCTAAATATGAAGCAATATGTTTGAATATCTTGTCGATTGATGCTTTCCAAAGGGACGGTCCCAGGTCCATCAGTGGAGTTAGTGCAAGTGCCACAACAGGCTCGCTCAGAACCAGGATCTTCTGGGCTCCAGAGTGTGATCGAAAGTACAGACTCTTGAACACTGGAAACTCAGAACTCCAGCGATGGAGTCATGAATTAGGATTAGTCTGTCGAGGCAATAAATCAATCGGCACAGGCCCTAGGAGAAACGCCAATTCTGCAAAAGCGAATAAGAAGGTCTAGAAGTACAGAACGATAGAATTATAAAAAAACGGACTTCTGATATGCAAATTGAGAGGATTGATCCAGGGGCAGCATTTTGAATTCCTCAAACACAGGAAGAGAAAGTACAAAACTTTGATGGTATGATGAATCAACTTCGTCAGAAATTCAAGGACTCGACCAAATAAGATTGATGACAATGGTACCAAGAACTTGGAGTATTCGGAAGATTGCAAGGAAGTCTTAATCTAAAGCAAGGGAGTCTGAAATCTTATCATTTAGCAAGATATGCCAAGCATCTGCAGGAAATGTCGGGCTGCCTATCAGAAACAAATCCGAAACCTGGAAAAGTGTTAAGCCCCGACACAGCCAAGCTAGTCAAGGATTCTTATAGGTATGGCGAGATAAGTCATGAGGTGCCTAGAAGCAAAGACTACGTCACAATAAACAAAGGAACAGGGAAACGGGAGAAGAGACAGAAGCGTCTCGTTCTGTGTACCCTCAAAGAGGCTTACCGATGTTTTTAAGACACTCATCCATAGCGAGAGATTGGTTTTACCAAGTTTGCGGACCTTCGTCCGAAAGAGTGTATTTTGGCAGGAGCCAGCGGCACCCATTCAGTACGTGTTTGTGTGATTCACGAAAATGAGAGGTTAATGAGGGCTGGTGGCAAAGTTTACAGCTTGAGTGTGAATGGAACTCAGTTGAAAACATAAGACCAATGTCTGGCACAAATCCAGTGTATGTCCTCCTGTGTCCTCCAGAGTAATGTCCTCCTCGCTACAATGTAAAGAGAGTCAAGTGTACAAGTGTACAGTAAAAGTGTAAGGAAAGTCCTAAAGCAGCGAAATGCGTCGAAAAGCTGCTGGTGGAGTGTGACAGCAGTGAAATAGACACTATAGATTGTCGGAAATGAACAAGTACGGATAGGTCGGCATTAGAAGTGGTGAAACAATCAAGTGAAGGTTTTGTGCAATCGTTTTGTGAGCATTTGGAAGCGCTCGTAAAACGCGATGTTGTCGCTCGTGTTCAGATAAACTTTCTCAAAGACCTCAAAAAGAAGCTATTGCCGAGACAAGTGGTCGTGATCGGAGATTTTCGGAGAACTATGCAATGGTAACCCAGGATGAGATCCAAAGGCACCACTGGAAGAAGGCTCAAGCCACCGTACATCCATTTCTAGCCTACTGGCGCAGTCACTCTCGAGAAATTCAGCAAGGGTCTTATTCTGCGATTTCTGACTCTTTCGCTCATGATACTGCTGCAGTGCATCTGTTCCAACAAAAGCTAATCGATTTTCTGGAACAGAAAATTGGGAAGCGTCCAGAAAAGATGTTGTATTTTTCAGATGGCGCTGCTTCGCAATATAAGAATTCTAAAAACTTCGTAAATGTAGTTCACCATTTTGCAGACTTTGGCATGGATGCTGAGTGACATTTTTTCTAGTGCGAACGCAAAGGGTCCCTGTGATCGTGTGGGAGGGTCAATAAGACGGCTTGCTAAACACGCAAGCTTACATACACATATCATAGAAATTCCGGAACAATTTTATGATTTCCTAAAGATTCATTCATCGACCACGCTTGTCGAGTGCTTTCCTGAAAATCTGATAGTTGAGGAACACAATGTGCTGAAGGGCAGGCTTGCTGCTGCCCGCACGGTACCAGGAACGAGAAGTGTGCATTGTGTTTGCTCTTCACTGCGTGAGGGTTATGTGTTCGTCAAGCTATATTCAAACAGTAAGACAGGCAGGGAGTTACGCGTGACGAAAAATATATGATGACCTAGTGAGTACAAAGCCAGTCATTATGTTATGTCGGTTGATCTTACTTTGAAAATTATAAACGCGCGCTGTGATTCGTATTTGTAATGATGGAATTTCACTTCATATGGTATGAAAAAATGATTTCAAAGTTGAAAGCTGAATAGGGCTCATAAACTTACACATGTTCCATTCAATCATTTAGTACTGCTCCTGTGCTTCTGGGCCAAGTCCGAATATTATGTTGGAACTTTGAATAAAAAACCGGCCAGAATTATCTTTTGGATCAATTCCACAAGTGTTTAGATTTTAAACAATAATTTCGGGCTCAATCGGGCCAGAACTTTTATTTTAATGACATTTTTATCACTGCGTTGGACACTGGGATTCCAATAATGGCCCAGGACTTGCTGTATAATAACAAATAAGCTAAAAGGCGACATGTTAGATTTTTCCTTTATCATATTAATTTGTTTGGCTTCCTGAGACCTTAAGATTGACATGATGTTAAAGCAGGCATAGCAGGTCCATCGTTATTTTCAGAAGCCATCGGACACCAGTAGTTTTTTCCATGCGCTTCATTTATATGTGCGGAGTTCAGTTGGGTTTTAACCCCCCCACCGTACTCTGCGTGAAATTCTCGCACCCAGAGTCATGCACGGGTTAAAAACTGTTCAAGGAAGAGACTTGCCGAATAATTCTGAATATTCTTATTCAAAATCACACAAAAAACGATGGCATCGTCTATCACAGCTAAATTGCCCCGGAGCATAGCTGTTCTGAAGAACACTTCTATCTTGAAATATCGATATTTTAGAAATTTTACAAGTCTCCGCCATTCTTTTTGGCACACATGTAGTCAATGGCTAAATAAGTCACGTGTTAACCCGCGCCCCACCGGGGGTCCGGCGCCACCTTGGCCCCACCGGGGGTAATCGATGGCCCCCTCTAACTCCGAATATATGGGCGTTGGCGCAAATCTGCAAAGTGCAATAGAAAGCTCGCGTGAATTCAGTAAGAAATTACTTCACATGTTTTAGTGCTCAGGTCAATTATTTGACCTCCAGAGGTCAAATTAGGTCAAGATCGGCTATTTTCACTCAAATATGCAATGATTAAGGAAACTGGGCATAACACTTATGTCATTAGAGCTATTGAGGCCTGGTTAAGTACATTTGATAGAAAATTGCCAGTACCTTTTCCGCTATGTGGAACGTAAGGACCACCCGCCAGTGGTTTGACCTCCAGAGGTCACCTCGTGACCTAATATGATCTGAGGTCACGAAAGATCAAAAAGTGACCTTGCCGTATATCAAATGAAAGCCAGTGACAAGACAAACACGATGGTGTTTGTTTCACCGCTCTAGCTTAATTAGGTCAAAAGTTATTGTCAAAATACTGTTTTTGACCTCTGGTGACCTTGTATGACCTTGGAGAGGTCAAAGGGAAGATATGGACCCTGGAATCCGTGAAAGGGTGCCCAAAAACGCTTTTCTGATCAAGGTGAGCATTTTCAATCGCTTTTGTGGCTTTTAGATCATAAGACAGCTTTTCCCCATGCTTTTCAATGGGAGAGGTAACCTCGTGACCTGACCTCAGGGCACGACACCGGATATACACCTTGTAGACCCTGGAGGGGGCCATAAAGTGTAGGAAGTTTCAAATCGATTGACTTTGAAATGTAGCTCTTACAGAGCTCTAAAGTTGAAGTGAGGTGACCTTGGTTGACCTCGTCTGGTGACCTGACCTTGGGTGACCCGGGGTAAAAAATTTCAGGGATGATGGGAAAATGATTCAATAAGAGGGAGAGCCCCCAACCGTGGTGCTGCGCCTCGTCGTTTTTCTGCTATCCCGGAAAAATCTTAGGGGGGCCATCGATGGCCCCCGGTGGGGCGAGGGTTAAGATGTCATGTCATTTTAAACAGGCAAACTTATTGAAAAGCGCATTGATAAAATTTGACGTAGCCAGGTCAAAGATCAAATAAGAGTCACATCTAATTTGAGTCCAATTTCAGAAAGGTAAATCATTTGGTTGGCATTGTTAACAATTTAGTCGTTAACACTTCGTTAACACCAGAAATATCTGTGTTTGATTTAAGCCAAGTCGGCGATAACGTGTTACCTTTGATGACCGCTAGATCTGAACTCAGGCGCTGCTCCAGACTGAAATTTCATGTGTGACACTTTTTCATAGGGCCCTACGGGTGCACCAATTTTCATCGAAATCGGAGAGGGTCGGGTACAAAAAATGTCATTTTTTATCGATTTGACGTGGAAAGACCTTAATGCGTTTTGGGAAGAAGCATTGCAAACTTGAGCTTAGTTCATCCAACTATTTAAGACCCTTGATGAAAAGATGATGACAAACACTACATGGTTTACGAATTTTACCAGTTTCCAAACGAGCATTGTTAATTGGAATGATAAAGGTTTGAGACTTATAAGTGATTTGGTACGTGTCCAAATTGGGTGAAATTTTGGGGATGGGTAGCTGAGTGGATAGTATCTCAGTCTTCTAAGCCATCGGCCCCGAGTTCAAGTCCCGGCGGAGCCTCTAAATAAGTTGATTTGATCACCCAAATCCCTCCCAACAGGGTGAGAGTTGGCGACGCCGTATGACCTTAGCAGTTGGTGCGTCGTTAAACCCCAACAATTATTAAGCGTCCATATTGGTCCACTATACTCGCTATGTGAACTTAGATGCAGATATTATGTTTCAATGACTTATCTGTGCTATGAAGCTCTGGCACGTAGCCTACCTTCGAATTCTTTATATGTCTGCCCAAATCTTACTGTGCGATAGAGTAAATGTATAGATGATATGTAGAATGACTGAAACGAGAGAGGCGCCTCGAATTAAGCATTCGGGCTCTTGCGCCAGTCTCTTCGCAAAAACAGACAATGCTGTTTCCGTTCCATAAATGTTTATCGATCTATCGATATACCTACCTGGCAGCATAAGAAAAGGTAATTATCTACAAAAGTTTAACCGCCCGAAAATACCGTTTAACTAGCTCTAATCGGCAAAATACAAGCTTCAGTAGACTGGCGTATCGAGAACTCGTCGTTTATTTAAGATATAGATACCAAACGAGCGTGGCCACACAAAGAACAGGGTGACGGCATCACTCCACACGAAAGCAGTATGTGACAGCATCACTCCACACGAAAGCAGTATGTGACGGCATCACTCCACACGAAGGCAGTATGTGACGGCATCACTCCACACGAAGGCAGTATGTGACGGCATCACTCCACATGAAGGCAGTATGTGACGGCATCACTCCACACGAAGGCAGTATGTGACGGCATCACTCCACACGAAGGCAGTATGTGACGGCATCACTCCACGTGAAGGCAGTATGTGACGGCATCACTCCACACGAACGCAGTATGTGACGGCATCACTCCACACGAACGCATTATGCGACGGCATCACTCCGCACGAACGCATTATGCGACGGCATCACTCCACACGAAGGCAGTATGTGCGGCGTCCGCACGGCAACGCACAATACATACCTACAGTCATAACATGGCTCTATTTTGAGATGGGAGAAACAATAGCCGACTTACATTCATTATACATTCAAGAAAACAGGCCAGAAAGATAAACGACATTTGGAAATAGATTCTTTGTCACGTTATGTGAAATATGAAAGTATTGACAATATTCTAATTTTCAAATTTTATATTTGTACACCGTGAAATAATCAGGCGGACATTCTGGACGACATCCCTGGTACACAGAATAATTCATTATATGAGTTCGTAGTATAAAGCATATTATCAAAATTTCTTCTGTACCGTCTTATCTAGATTGACTTGAGCAGTCATTGGGTAGGTACGCACACCTGTTGCTCATCAAACCGAAATAAACAATAAACAATAATCTTTCACCTTTTTATGATATACACAATTGACACAGAAAAATGCTACTGCATACCGAAAACACACATACACAACCACATCGCACACGGAAAGGGCATCTAACGCGATCTAGTAGAGTTATGGGAGGGAGGCTAGACTCCAGATTGATAAACAGCTAGGGCGAGTAGTGTAGGGCAGGAGGTAGTGTGCGCCATGACGGGCCCTGCTTATTCATCTGAGGCCTTAGGTTCCGGATTTCAAGTGAGTCTTTAATTTTACGGTCCACATCATCTTTACATATGTGTAGCATTTCAATGTTTAGGGGATCACACTAGATGTCATTCAGACACACAAGTCACAGTCAGGACATTCACCTGATCCTTTTGTCTAGCGTGGCCGATACGTCCTATGAAGCGTATCATGGTTTGTCGTGTAGTTTCGCCTATATACGTGTGTGAGCGGAGGGTACAGGTAATTGTGTGTAATGTGTTTTTGTATGTGGCACCTACCTTCTTGTCCCGAATTCCATGTGCGGCATCTTTTTCTCTATCCTCTTGGGCAGGGTGGTGGTTCGAGGGGTGATCTGATGAGGGTGTTGACTAGAGTTCGACCACTCTTCCAAGCGGTTGAAACGTTGAAGTCTGATGATTTGGTTGCTATGGTGATTCTGCGCGTAAGCTGGTGGTCTATGAATGGGTGAGACATGTATGTTGTGGTTTTACATTGGTTTTGTCCACTGTGATGATGTGGTTTACAAAGTACCGAGTGCTGGATGCGGTTAATTAACACGCGCCCGGCTGGGGTGCCTGGCATGACGCGCCCCGCTGGGGGAGGGGCATTTTTCGCCTCCCTCCGTATCTCATTTCCCACGAAAGCTAAAGGAAAATTACGGGCGGCGTTCGAAAGCTCTTGACAAGACCTAGAGATTTTATTCGGAAAATGTTTATGTCAGGTCAATATTGAGGTCAGCATAGGTCAAAGAAGATTCCATAGGATTACAACAGAGCAGTGTACGTTTCTCTCTCTAGATCTGCCCTCAGGGGAGCTAGAGCAAATCTTTATGCATCATTGAATTCCTCTCATCGCGGCAAATCGAATGATGTATAATGTAACCTTGCTAGGCCAAATAGTGAAAATGACCTGACTTCGAGCTAGGTCAGGGTCACAGAGTGACCTGGTGTGGTCATGTTGCATACCAATCGACTCCCCGTGACAATATAAGCACAATGCAAGCAAAATAGGAGATTTATCTCAATTCAGTGAGAAGTTATTGGCAAAACAATCGCACTCTGCTCCCCTGACCTGATATGACCTTTGAGAGGTCAGATGCTCAAAAACTCAATTTTATGGTCAGGATCGTGGTAGAATAGACGGTTTGAGGATTTTCAGCTTTATCTATTGAGTATTTACTGAAAACGAGCCCATTATATTTTTCACCATAGACCTATAATGGGGTGACCAAAAAATTTACCCTACCTTAGGTCCATAATATCGAAATTCCGAGACAGCAGATTTGTAGACCCTAATGACCTTATCATATTGTGGAAGTTTCAAACTGATCGGTTTGCTGATGTTCCCTGGGCGCCGCTTCAAACTCGTGATTTTATGTTTTGAGGTCAGGTCACTTGACCTTGAATAGCTCCTTGACCTGACATGACCTGAACTAAAAGATTTGGTCAGATGTATTGTGTAAAATTGATCAGGAATAAGGTACTGTAAGCTTTGTTGTTCTACGCCTCTTCATTTCTGAGCTATCTAGGAAAAAGCAGGAGGGGGGGCAAATTTCGCCCACCCCCAGCGGGGCGCGTGTTAAGACTTGTGGCTATCCGTTCGATTGAAAGAGTTTGGAGATCTTCTGTAGTCCCCTCTTTCTTGCCGGCATGTCTGATCCTGGCCTAATGGCTCTGAATGATTGAGAGTGTAGGATAGAACGTTTAGTCTGTGTTGTGAGGGCCGACAGGAAGTTACGTATAATGGGTGCTGTCATCCTTTGACGTATAGTTCGGCACTGTATTCGCCTGAGGTATGCACTGTAAGAAGAGCGTCCAGGAACGAAATTTGATGGTTTTCAGTGCTCTCAGACCTTTTTTCTAAATTGTATCGACGGATGGAATTCCTCATTCAAAAACACAGTACACACAATTACCTGTACCCTCTGCTCTCACACAAGTATATAGGCGAAACTACACCACAAACCATGACACGCTGACACGCTTCATGGAACATATCGGCCACGTAAGACCAAGGGAATAGGGCAAACACTTAGAGGATCACACCAGATAATGTCATTCAGACACAGAAATCAAGGCCAGGACATTCGCGATAGAAATACTATACATATGTAGAGATGATGCGGACTGTAACGTTGAAGAGCCGCTTAAAATTCGGAACTAAAAGCCCCTGATGAATGAACAGGGTTCGTCATGGCGCTTCCTTTCTTCCGCCCCGTACTCCTCGTTCTAATTTTTGTTTTGTCCAGAATGTCTACGTGATTGTTTCACGGGGCACAAAAAAATAAAACTGGAATATGAAAAAATTATCGATACTTCCACACTTCACCTAGCTTGATAAAGAATTGATTTCGATATACCGCTTATCTTTCTGGTCTGTTTCATTGATTATATAATGAATGCAACTCGTTCATTTCACGAATTATTTATACCTGCAGCCATTTTGAAACCGAAATATTAATCGAGGCATTGCCACTAACAACATATTATCTACAATACGGCCCAATGAGAATGCGTTATGCACTTTCTGTTTGAACTCAATCGCACCAGTAGTTCATCTTTTCTGGACATGTCGCTTTGTTCACAATTTCATGCAAATTCTACAGAAGAGTCTAGAAAAAATTGAAACAATCTATCAACTTCAAAAGTCAAAAGTCAAAAGGTGGTTCATTCAACTGCCTGCAGAATGTTCTAAAGCAGAAATATTATAACAGTAGCTATAGCTACTGAACAGTGCACTTATAAGACGGCATTTTACAAGGCCCGTGTTAGGGAAAGCTGACCCCAAACACCCAACATTGGTTTACCATCCCGCGGCTTCAGGCGGAAATAGAGTGTATATTAGCAAAACAGAAGAACAAAGAAGCTGTTTTATAGGGAGAAACAGGGCAGTCTTATTACAGTTCTGGACCAGTAATGAGTTTGAAGGATCCTGGATTGTTCTACGAAGACATCACTCCTGTGCAGTCGGAAGAAATAGCGCAAATACAAGGCAGCAGAGCAGGCGTACTCACCAACTTACTTTGCAACACACATATACACATCTGCACACAAAAACATCCACAGCCCACATGACCCCACACCACACATTGCTCCACAACATGCCGCACGCACACATCCCTACACACTCAGAGCGAGCATCATAAGCACCCATAGAACTCAATCGCGAATGCTTGGTGTTATCCTCTATGGCAGGCGCTATTAGTGGCATGGTCTGGTCTTGACTAGAGACACCGATATGCTATTGTGCATGCCAAAAATGTTAAACTCAGGTAGTTGAAAAGGCAAAAGAAGACAAAACACATCACATAAATACCGTCCTCTGTGAGGTATTTAACACCGTATAAATAATGTTGTTAGTGACGTATTAAATACCAGAGAAATACCGCTCTCAGTGAGGGATTTAACCCATTAACGCCCGCACCTACTTCCAGCTTTCAGATTGGCAACCAAATGTTGTCCTATATTTAGAATATGCCAAATAAGATATTCCGCAAGTTTTAAACCGATACCACTTTTAGATTCTGAGATATGACACCGGACAAAAATGACCCGCTGGGCGTTTGGGACATCGGCTGGCACGACGCGGCCGGCTCCGAGGCGGCGCAGTCACCGCACTCAGCGGCCCGATGCGCATCGCTTTTACTGCAGTTTTGTGAAGTGTTTTTATTTCCTCTTGTATATTGGCCATAGTAAAATGTTAAGACAGTTTTATGCTCTCCAGGTTTAATCATAGACAACACCAATCGGATATTTGCAAATAGTATACAACGGGGGTTAACCTAGACTGATGATATGCAGGGGATAAACTAAAATTGTGAAAATCATAGTATTTTAAGAATGCTGTGGTATACTATAGCATAGAATATTAAGACGATAAGGTGAATATCAAAGGTTTTGGGAAACCGTTTCTTTTGTCTCTACCCCTTTTTCCTCCGTCTCCCAGAATTGGTGACAGACGTTCGCTGAGCTTTCAACGATAATCGTAATATTCAGTATACAGATAAAAAGGTTTGAAAACTCAATCCGTTATCTCCCCCTATGCAGTGTAAATTAGCCTAATAAATCTCCAAATCTCCAAACGGGTCCATTTCAATCTTTCCAACTTTTCTTTGGAGCAAGCAGCGTGCTCCATAGTTGCATCAATGTGAACCTTCACATTTCTAGGCACGCCGCTGGTCATTGTAAGGCCGGTCAGCGCATCATCTTTCTCATCTTCATGACTAATATATTTTGTGATTGCGTACTCATGATATGTACCTGATCCGCTTTAAAACAACTTATTTTGCTTCTTTTTCTGCAAAACATTTGATCGGTGCCATTGCTAACAACTATGCCTTCGATATATTTATGTCTCCAAGGCTGGACATTTCTTCTCGATCCAGGAGGGGTTCTGGATGTTTTAACACTGGCAATACAATCCAAGCCCTAGACAAAGTCTGTGGGAAACCAAAAATCCAGGCGGGTCTTGAGCCCTCCCTTAACCCCCGGGATAGCCACTCATGGTATTTTCACTTTACTAAAACCAAGCTGCAACAGTGCTAATTACGTTTTAGACAGAAGTTCTATAACTTCCCATGCTTTCGCCCCTTTTAAAGTGCACCAGACGTTTTACACTGCACCATCTCGTCACAACAAACCAGCGCGGCGGCCGCGATAATTCTAAACTCATTTTGTTAGCTCGTCATTGGCTTTCAATCAGTGGTGGAGCAAGGGTGCTAGGAAGGCTCAAGCCCCGTCCCCTCCCACCGAAATGTCACTGTGCCTATTGTAAATGAATAACTGAGTGCTGTTCCGAGGCAATGGCGGGGAGGCTAGAGACCCCTAGAGGGGGGGTGTAGACCCAATGAAGTCCTCAATTCGCCACTCTTCCCTATCCTCTCTATCCACTACACACAATCCATCGAGGGGAAAAGAAAAGGCTCTGCTAGTTTAACAGCGAAGTCATGCTAATATTTCGTAAAGTTTTCAAAACCCTGAAAATTATCTTTGATAACGCGTTCAGGAAACATTGGAACCATCTTGCATGTTTTCGTTAAAAATATTTGATAATCATTCCAAAAATAAGACAGACCCTGAAAACGTTGGGAAGCATTTCATAAACTCCAAAGTTTCCAAACCTATCGACATTGCATTAAAAATCCTCAGATTTGATGAAAAGTCTAAAAACTGGCAACCCTGCATTCGCAGGACCCACAATACCTCCATTTCCTATAGGTAACATTATGCACCTAAGCTACGAGACGGGACGACAGAACACATCCTTTTCCTCCTTTTCAGCGGCCCGAAGATGTCCGCAACGCCCAGCGGGTCATTTTTGTCCGCTTCATATTTGACGATGTCTCATAGCAAAGCCGTTCAAGAAAAGCTTACTGTTTCTTCACCATCTGACTCCTTGTGGTCTTAGCTTGATGTCAATCATGCAAACTCTTTTCGGCTTTCCATATGCTATTGCGAGAAACAAAATTTGCAAAGCTATCTCACGTTGACCAAAACCTCGCCAAAATAAGTTCCACCAAAATCGTCCCATAAAGACCTAGGATTTCCATATGATTTTTTATAGCTTGTGTACGCTCTGAAACACACATCCATATCATAAACCTGAAGATCACTTCACTGGTACCGATTCTGCAGCCTGTCAAAGTCAGAGGACAAAAATGACCCGCTGGGCGTTAATGGGTTAAGACGCGCATTGACGGGGGTACCCGCCCGCCTCGGGTTTTTCGGAGACAGCATAAAAACAGTGGTGCATAGCGCCGCCGTACTTGACATACCTTTCCTCTCATTATTTTTACAACTTTTGTGAAAATTTTATGGTTAGGTCACCTCAGGTCAGGTCACAAGTACAGGTCAAGTGACCGAACCTCAAAAATAACCTCAAAAATAACATAGGTCGGAACAGGGTGGACTTATCCGATTCAAACTCATATCTCATAATGGGACCACAGAGTTCTCATAATTTGTTTCGGTATTTTTATATCGATGACCTGAGGTCAGGTACGAGCCATGACGCCTCCATTGCAAATACATGGAAAAATGGTTTTAAATGAATAACATAGCAATGGATGGTGATACAGCGTTTTTTTAAACTGCATTATATTCGCCTTGCCTTTGCGAATCTAATGGGATGTATTTTTCTAATTTGACCTTAACCTGACCTCAGGTCAGGTCAAATAATTGATCTGGCCTAGCAAGGCCATATTATACATCATTCGATTTGGATTTCTGCGAGAATTCATAAAGTTCAAACTGGTTTGCTCTATCTTTACTTATTCAGATGTAATGACCGAAAACCTTCATTTACATGTTATCCCTTTGACGGTATGCTTTGACCACTAGTGACTTTAAATGTGACCTGACAAAAAGTGGAACACATATTTTCGATGGAAAAGTGAATGAGCTACCCAACGCCGCTAGCGTGGATCTCAAAATCTTAACACGCGCATTGACGGGGGGTGGGTACCCGCCCCCCTCGGGTTTTTCGGAGACAGCAGAAAAACGGCGGCGCGCAGCGCCGCCGCACTTCGTATACCTTTCCCTCATCATTTTTGCAGCTTCTGTGAAAATTTTAAGGATAGGTCATCTCAGGTCAGGTCACCAGTATACGTCAAGTGACCCGACCTAAAAAAGTTTAAGATAGCATAAGTCAGAGCAGGGCGAACTTATCCAATTGAAACTCATATCACATAATGGGCTCACCGAGTTCTCCAAAATATGTTCCGGTATTTTTGATATCGATGACCTAAGGTCAGGTACGAGGCATGACCTCTCCATTGGTAATACATGGGAAATATGGTTTTTACTGAATAACTCAGTAACATATGGTGATAGAGCGTTTATTTTAGCTTCATTAGACTTGCCTTGGCTTTGCCGTTCTAATGATATGCATTTTATATAATTTGACCCTGACCTGACCTCAGGTCAGGTCAAATCTTTGATTTGACCTAGCAAGGTCAAATCATATATCATTCGATTCGGCTTGCTGCGAGGATCCATAGAGTTCAAGCCGTTTTGCTCTATCTTTACTTGTTCAGATGTAATGGCCGAAAAACTTAATTTACATGTTATCCCTATGACGGCATGTGCCGGCATGTTTTTGACCTTTGGTGACCTTAAATGTGACCTGACAAAAAAATGGTACAAATATTTTCGATGGAGAAGCGGATGTGCTACCCAACACCGTTTACCGTTTTTTGCTACCTACCGTGGTTCTCGAGATCTTAGGGGGGGCGGGTACCCGCCCCCTCGTCAATCCGAAGGTGGCTCAGACCCCCGTCAATGCGCGTGTTAAGGGAGGCGTGTGCCCGCCCCCTCCCCCGTCAAAGCGAAGGTGGCTCAGATCCCCGTCAATGCGAGTGTTAAGACCACCTTAATACCGTCGTCGATGAGGTCTTTAATACCACACAAATACCGTTGTCGCTAAAGTATTTAACCTCAGACTACAAAGTGGTGGGGAAAACTGATGCCTCGCCCCAAAACAAAGATAACCAGTTGCGAGCAGGCCAGCGGGTACATTAACAAAGACACATAACAAAGCTAACCAAGGCAACGCTGATCTCATCACCAGGATTGTGTTTTGAACCCGGCGACGTGCGACAAAAAAAACAATGGGCAGAACTGAAGAGATCCCAGCCCGGAGCAGTCTAAAGCAAACATGTCCAAGGTCACTGCCGAACGCCGGCATGGAATCAAGCTTTGGCAACGTGTAAACAAGCGCCAATAAAACAGCTGGTGAAAATGTGTGCACTGTTCCATCTGGAAGCCAAGCTCATCACGTGCCCACGTCCGTCAGTGACGAGTGCTGCAACACTGGAAGCGTCACCGGATGACCTCAAAGTTTTTCACAGGTTCTCAGATTCAAAGACGCAGACACAGAGCTGGCCGAGTCGGCACTGTCTGTGTTGCATCGGCACATCAGGTATCTCAGACATCAGGTATCTCAGACTTCAGGCCGTGGTGTAGCGTATCTCAGACATCAGGTACCTCAGACATCAGGTATCTCAGACATCAGGTATCTCAGACATCAGGCCCTGGTGTACCGTATCTCAGACATCAGGTATCTCAGACATCAGGCCCTGGTGTACCGTATCTCAGACATCAGGTATCTCAGACATCAGGCCGCGGTGTACCGTATCTCAGACATCAGGTATATCAGACATCAGGTATATCAGACCTCAGGTATCTCAGACCTCAGGCCGTGGTGTACCGTATGTCAGACATCAGGTATCTCAGACATCAGGCATCTCAGACATCAGGCCGCGGTGTACCGTATCTCAGACATCAGGTATATCAGACATCAGGTATATCAAACCTTAGGCCATGGTGTACCGTATCTCAGACATCAGGTATCTCAGACATCAGGCATCTCAGACATCAGGTATCTCAGTCATCAGGTATCTCCAGACATCAGGTATTTCAGACCTCAGGCCGTGGTGTACCGTATCTCAGACATCAGGTATCTCAGACATCAGGCCGTGGTGTACCGTATCTCAGACATCAGGTATCTCAGACATCAGGCATCTCAGACATCAGGTATCTCAGTCATCAGGTATCTCAGACATCAGGTATTTCAGACCTCAGGCCGTGGTGTACCGTATCTCAGACCTCAGGTATCTCAGACCTCAGGCCGTGGTGTACCGTATGTCAGACATCAGGTATCTCAACAATCAAGTATCTCAGACATCAGGTATATCAGACATCAGGTATATCAAACCTTAGGCCATGGTGTACCGTATCTCAGACATCAGGTATCTCAGACATCAGGCATCTCAGACATCAGGTATCTCAGTCATCAGGTATCTCAGACATCAGGTATTTCAGACCTCAGGCCCTGGTGTACCGTATCTCAGACCTCAGGTATCTCAGACCTCAGGCCGTGGTGTACCGTATGTCAGACATCAGGTATCTCAACAATCAAGTATCTCAGACATCAGGTATATCAGACATCAGGTATATCAAACCTTAGGCCATGGTGTACCGTATCTCAGACATCAGGCATCTCAGACATCAGGTATCTCAGTCATCAGGTATCTCAGACATCAGGTATTTCAGACCTCAGGCCCTGGTGTACCGTATCTCAGACATCAGGTATCTCAGACATCAGGCCGTGGTGTACCGTATGTCAGACATCAGGTATCTCAACAATCAAGTATCTCAGACATCAGGTATATCAGACCTCAGGTATCTCAGACCTCAGGCCGTGGTGTACCGTATCTCAGACATCAGGTATCTCAGACATCAGGCCGTGGTGTAGCGTATCTCAGGCATCAGGTATCTCAGACGTCAGGTATTTCAGACCTCAGGCCGTGGTGCAGGGACAGAAGAAATAACAAAAACTAAGAAACTGTAGCGCGACGTATGGCTATGCAAGTGATGTCATAAAAATAGCAATCAGCTGGGACCACAGAGCTCGTGGATGGAAGGTCCTGGCTCATCTTCAGCAGGCTGCAGACATCCAAGATAGCCTGGCCGCAGTCTCCTGCTGAACCGCGGAACGAAGACCAGGATTTGCTATTCAATGGACTTCTCCACGTTGAAAAAGCAAAGATTCGAAATTTTCCGAAAAGTGAAACATATAACTTTCCGGGAAGTGACTAATGTAATAGTTTTCCCCAGAGGTGTTTTTTATTGTTGGCACACGGCTAGGGTAACTTTAATTGAGCAGTGTTAACACCAACATCTATTCGATCGATACCATCGGACGATTCACTGACCAAGGACAGAATGCAGCTTAAACGCTCGTAATCTGTGCCTTTTTGAATGCACAAAAGTTCATTTAATATTAACTCAAACAAAAACTCCTGTATGTCTTCAAAAATATGAAGAGTGTCACGTTCCATGCACTGGCTCTCGGTTCTATACCGGCCGTGCATTGGCTCTCGGTTCTGTACTAGCCGTGCACTGGCTCTCGGTTCTGTACTGGCCGTGCACGAGCTCTCGGTTCTGTACTGGCCGTGCACGAGCTCTCGGTTCTGTACTAGCCGTGCACTGGCTCTCGGTTCTGTTATGGCCGTGCACTGGCCCTCGGTTCTGTACTAGCCGTGCACTGGCTCTCGGTTCTGTTATGGCCGTGCACTGGCTCTCGGTTCTGTACTAGCCGTGCACGGGCTCTCGGTTCTGTACTAGCCGTGCACGGGCTCTCGGTTCTGTACTAGCCGTGCACGGGCTCTCGGTTCTGTACTAGCCGTGCACTGGCTCTCGGTTCTGTACTAGCCGTGCACTGGCTCTCGGTTCTGTTCTGGCTGTGCACTGGCTTTAGGTTCTGTACTGGCCGTGCATGGGCTCTCGGTTCTGTACTGGCCGTGCACGGTCTCTCGGTTCTGTACTAGCCGTGCACGGGCTCTCGGTTCTGTACAGAGCTCAAGAACATCTCAAGTTGGCTACCCACATATCGTTGATGCGACCAACATGGCTACCTGAAGTGAAATCAACTTTTGCGTGAATTGAGGCTTTAAATTGCTCCCAGAAAATATGTCTTAGTGAGTAAAAATTTACTCTCAAAAAGTGGAAGTATGAAAGGAATTAAATTTACTGTGATTTGGAGACTAATGAATTACATATAGTATACTCTTAGTACCAAACAGCGAAAGGTTAAGTATATGTGCAGTGATTACAAGTTGTGTGTGCCGTAATACAAGCATGTGTCCTTTAGCTGCGCATATAATCAGTCAACAATGCTATCAAATACCTAATACAAAAGACATAAAAAATCATATGTGCCGTCAGAGCCTTGTACCCTTACTGCAATTGCTTGCTATGATCAATAATTGCTTAGATCATCATCGCTAAGATGGCAGACAATCACCATTTGACTGTAGCAGTCACCATGGTGAGACTTAAGCTTCTTGAAGGATACATTTAATTAACATTTTTTAAAAATATTACATAAATTTATATATATATGTCCAATGCCTGCAACCAAATATAGGTAGCAGCCAGAGGACAAGTACCTCCTAATACCACAACCATCATCCAGCAAATCCTAGAAAGATTGAAGCAGATCAATGAGCATCACCACATTCACCTGCTCAATGGAAACTTTTGTGGAATCATCACAATTTTGTTAAGCTTGATTTGATAAAATTGACTTAGGTAGGCACCAAAGAAACCTACCTGCAGTTTACCTGACTTCATGGGCACCAAACAGCATATAATTTTCTATGTGCAAGGCCAGAACTTGCAACTCTCATATTGATCTCCACAGGTCTACAGTTTGGATATCTCGCCCGCACTTGATTAAAACGTGTGCTCTAATTGACACCCTCACATTGCACTACTCTCCTGGGCTTTTGAGATCTGGCAGACTTCAGTTTGTCCTACGTTTCTCTGGCTGAGGCATAATATATAAAAATGGGTAGTGGGTTTACCACTGACAAAAAAACCTCCTATTTTGATTTAGGTCAAAATCTACAGCCTCATAGTAAGGTACCTACACAACAGCTTCCTTCAACACGTATTTCTGACTGTTTTCTTCTCGCTACTCCTGCGCCAGAAACGCAAAATTTTGTGGTTACCCAAGTGGCTACCTGGTGGTCCGTAATCGTAATTTTCGGTGCCGGCCTGGCTACCAGACCATCTCTAATTCCGTAAAACGAGTCCTCAAGTACAACGTAAGCAGTGGAGTTACTATCTTATGCGGAGTAGTTTCACTATGAATCCTGATATACACTTAAAAGTTTTCTCTTTTTGTTCAAAATAAATAGTTGAATTCATATAAGAGAATGAATATCACCGTTCTCATGTCATCATCATTTAGAGTATCTTTTTCTCATGGCTTTATATGGGCAATTATATGGGCAAATTATATGGGCAAACCACATCGGCAATTTCGTTTCCGATGTGATTACCTACCCATCTCTAACTTAGCTGTGAAATAACGCGAGTGTGTAAAGATAAATTATTTGTCACTAATTTGTACCGTCTGTCACTAGCAGGGGCGTAGGAACGGTTTGAAAAGTGGGGGGGCCAACCTTAGAGGGGGCCCACCTCAAGGGGGGCCCCAATCCACGGGGGCCCATAATTATAAAAAAATTAGTTAGCTCGTTTGGTGTCAATAAGGCACGCATGCACACTAGGATGCTAACATATGGAAAATTGAGAAATTAAATTTTGCCCTATGATTTTGATTTGTACCTATTATGATCTAATAAATCATAGTACAACGTAAAAAAACATTTTTGGGTTTTTTACCTAGACCCTTTTAAATACGGAATACATTTTTAAGCTCTTTTGGAGGATTTCATTCATTTTTACCACGAGCGCGTTTCTTATATTTACAGATGTTTAGGCCCTTTCATCACATTTACAAAATTAAAAACTGTTTAGAAAACTACAGACAGTGCTTTGATACCAAATAGCCTCACTTCGCTATGCCTAATCAATATGTATTTGCTTATTTAATGACAAAAAATGGGAACATTTATCTAGGTTATTACGGATCCCTTCTTTCCATCATTAGAGATTGATTTAGGTAAAGGCTGATCACAATAAATACGCCTAGCTATATTTCGATGCCTAAAATGCAGAGCTCCAGCATGACTGCAAGTGCAATGTAGGTACTTGATGGCCAGCTTTGTGATGCTGTGGAGGTGTGGGCGTGGTGATATAGTGGTTAGCAACCTTGCTTTCCACGCGACCAATCCAGGTTTAAGGCACGGCAGATTCCTTGTGCAAGGAGCAATTTGACTCCCAAGAAATCCCTCTCGACAGGGAAAGAGTTGGCGACGCCATATAACCCTGGCATCGAAGGACGGCGCGCCTTTCGATGACTCAGGGACGACTGTTGCTCGGCATCTGATGCGGGGTCCGTGTCCGATTCATGCTTTGTGTTGGGATTGATATGGGATGGAGTTTGATTGGGACCAGTTCTCGGGACTCATTTGGAAACACTCGGGTAGTAGGTGCCTTGGTTTTTTCACGAAGCGCTCCTCCTCCAGGGGCTTGCAGGCAGCGTACTTGCTGATATTTGCATATTCGTTGCGGGGGCCCACCTCAAAAGGGGGGGCAGTATCCCCCTGACCCCCGGTTCCTATGCCTATGCCGCCCAGGGGCCGCCAAATTATCTCGGAGGGCCCCAAGGTCCAGAACATGACTCAGGAACCTAGATCAGTCAGCTCAAGAGCCCAGACCAGTGCACTAGCCTCGGGACCAGCTTATCAAGGGACCCTACATAAGCACAGGACCCCTCGAAGCTCATCACAGTGGAGCCCCAGATTCGCACAGGGTGCCAGATTAGCTTAGGGGCCCGGTTCAGCTCGGGGATCCCCAGGTCGACTTATGTAGGGTCTCAAAACAGCTCAAGGGGCTTGTTCAAGCTCACGGATCCCAGCTTAGCTCAATGACGCTAGAACAGTTCAGGGGCCCCAGACCAGCTCAGGGCTTTTGTTCAGCACAGGCCAGCTCAGATCAGGGCCCAGATCGGCTGATATAGGGTCCCCTCTCATACCAACTCAGGGGGCTCCATTCAAGCTCACGGCCTCCAGCTTAGCCCAGGGACCTTAGAAGAGTTTAGGGCCCCCATACCAGATCAGGGGCCCCAGTTAAGCACAGGGGTACCCAGATTAGCTCAGGGCCCCAGCTAGGCTTAGGGGGTCCAAGGGTGGCTGATACAGAGTCTCAGAACAGTGGCGTAGCCAGGATTCGGCAAAGGAGGGGTCCGACTACCGTCGGGGGCCCCAGGCCGGGGGTCCCCTTAGTAACCGGGGCCCACCTCCTATATCTTTTGTATAGTATTTTAACATTCACACGAAGGAAATTTTGTTGTGCCTTTTTAAGCATTCATTATTATTTTGTTTATAGCTTGATTTTTTCGATCCGACCAAGTGTTGGTAAACTAAGGTCACCAAATATTACGGATGGCCCATACCTTATATGGTAGCGTGGCTATAATAACAGCTTTGTGCCATATTTCGGGAAGTTCAATGTTGATGCGCGCATGATGTTACACCCGAGTCTACCTCAATTCACTCTGGTATAATCAGACATGAAGTTATTGAAGGTCAGTCGTTTTGAGTACGTAGAAATTATCTTCTACGGGGAATGATTAGTAATTATTTCCCGGTGTCGAATCCATGAACTCTTTAATAAGGAAATTTCAAAAGAAACGGAAAAAAACGAAAAAAATACAAAGGACATGATAATGTGTCCCGAACGTTACATGACCTCTATTCCGTCGACAGATCCTGTTGAGATCCAGTTACTTTCTTACCCTTGCTATCTTGTAAACGAGCAAATTACCAAGACAAAAGGCGCCTGAGATATCTATCGCCTTGGATCACTCTGTCATTGTTATTTTCAAACTTTCATATCTATTTTTCTTTTTAGGATTTTGCTCATCGATTTCTGTCATTACCCTTGTTTGTCTGGTTCCCTACGAAAATATTTGAAAGTTGTTTATTTCAGAATATTTAGGAATGTAGTTATTGGTGTTAAGCTAATAGATTAAAAATTGACTGAAGTGCCAAATTCCCTGTTCGATTTGCTCTTATGGTAAAATTAAATTTTTTGCATTTCCTTCGATAATGGTGCCTGATGGACATGTTTCAATTTGTCTGTATTAGTGCGCAATAGGGGTAGATACATTTTTTTCCGAGGCATATTATTTTGAAAATTTTTATTCGAGCTCTGGGGCCACCTAAGACCAACACTTGGCGGCACTCACAAAACTAATTTCGGCCGCTCTCCTGATTAGATCTCAGGGGGTCTCTGAGACCGATTCACGGCGCCTCTTGATGAAAACTGGGGGCCCTTGAGAATCCCTCGGGGCTCCTGAGATTAGTTATCGGCAGCACCTCTGAGACTAATTATTGGCCCCCCCAGATTTACTTTGGAGGGGGGCTGAGACTGACTATCGTGGCCATCCAGATTAGCTCTTGGGGTCCCCTGAGGCTGTCTTTGGGAGGGGGACTGAGGCTGTGGGGGAGGGGGACTGGGAATGACTTCCAACAGCCCTCTGAGACTTACTCTAGGGCGCCCCTGAGACAAACACCCGGGGGGGGGTGGAATCACCTCTGAGACTGAGTTTTTGGCGTTCCTGAGACTGACTCTCGGAGGCCCCCTGAAATAGACTTTTGCGAGGCCCTGAGAACCACTCTCTGGGGCCCCTGAGACTAGCTCGGCCCCCCTACCCTGAGACAGACTCCCGGGGCCCCTGAGACTAGCTCGCCCCCCTGAGACAGACTCCCGAGGCCCCTGATACCGACTTTTGGGGTCCCTGAGACCAACCCTCTGGGGGCCCCTGAAATCTGCTTTCGGGGGGACTGGAGACTGACTCTCAGGGCGGGGGCCTTGAGGCCGACTCAGGACGCCCTGAGAACGAATCTTCAGGGGCCCCTGAGGCTGACTCTGGGGGCCGCGTGATCGATCAGAGAATCCTTTGCAGTGGTTCAGATTGGCCCAAGGGGGGTCTGCGGACGCCTAGGGCCCCCTTGGCTACACCACTGCATCCACACTTTCGGGGGCCCTCCGAAATCACCATTTGGAGGCCCCTAAAATAATTTCTCCCCCAGACCAATACTCCGGAGCCCCTTGATACTGATGCCCGGGGGTTTCTAAGACCAAGCTCGGGGCCCCACTTAGATCAGGCTCAGGGGCACCCTTAGACCCATGCTCGAGCTTTTCTCAGGAGTAACTTGACACCGATGTTCCGGGGCCCTCAAGATCAATATTTCGAGTCCCTCCCGAGACTAATGCTCGGTACTCTGGAGTCCCTCAATGCCGATACTCGGGGGCCCTGAACCCAGGCTTGGTGGCCCCTGAGACCAAACTCTGCGTCCATGAGGTCAATGCTCGTGCCTCACTCATGAGTCCCTCGATATCAATAGTCGGGTGCACCCCGAGGGGGCCCTGAACCCCTGAGACCAAGCTCGGGGGCCCCTGAGACCAAGCTTGAGGGGCCCCTGAGACCAAGCTCAGGGGCCCCGAGATCAATGTTCGGTATTCCAGAGCCCTCGATACCGATGATCAGGGGCCCCCTGAGACCAAGCTCGGAAGGCCCGTGAGACCAAGCTCGGGGGTCCCCTGAGACCACGCTCGGGGGGCCCTGAGACCAAGCTCTGGGGCACCCTGAGACTAAAATCGAAAGGCCCGTGAGACCAAGATCGAAAGGTCCGTGGGTCCGAGCTCAGGGGCCCCCGAGATCAATGTTCGGTACTCTGGAGCCCTCGATGCCGATGATCAGGGGCCCCTGAGACCAAGTTCGGGGGTCCCCTGAGACCAAGCTCGGGCGTTCCCTGAGACCAAGCTCGGAGGGCCCGGACACCAAGCTCGGGGCCCCTGAGACAAAGTTCGAGAGGCGCTGAGACCAAGCTCGGGGCCCCTGAAACCAAGCGCGGGGCCCCTGAGACCAAAATCGAAAGGCCCGTGAGACCGAGCTCAGGGGGAGGGCCCTGAGACCAAGCTCGGGACCCCCTGAGACTGAACCTAAGGGTCCCCCAAGATCAATATTCGGTATTCTGGAGCCCTCGATACCGATTATCGGGGGGTCTCCTGAGACCAAGCTCGGGAGGGCCCCGAGACCAAGCTCAGGGGGCCCCAAGATCAATGTTCGTGTTTTTAGTGCATAAGGTCAGCCCAAGGGAGTCCGCGGACCCCAGGGACCCCCTCCCCTGGCTACGCCACTGTCAGAACATCTCAAGGGGCCCATTCAAGCTCAGTGGTCAGTGGCTGTAATGCCTTATAGGGGGTCCCAGACCATCTCAGGGGCTCTCAGTTCAACACAAAGGCCAATATTAGCTCTGATGACCAGATAAGCTAAGGGCCCGGATCATCCAGGGGCCCCTTGTCGGCATATATGGGGTTTCAGAACAGTTCAGGGTTTCAATTAAAGCTTATAACCCAATTTCAGGGCAGGGGGCCCTATTACTGTGCAGGGGCCTCAGATAAGTTTAGGGTCTTCTGTGCATCACAGGGGATCCAGATAAGCACAAGGGACAATATTAACTTTACGGTCCCAGCTCAGCTCAGGGGTCCCAGGTCGGTGGATATAGGGCCTGGCCAACTCACGGGGCCCTGTTCAAGGTCACGGCTCCTAGCTCAGTTTAGGCATCCTAGAACAGTTCATGCTGCCCAAACCACCTCAGGGGCGCTCAGTTCAGCTCAAGAGGCCCAGATTAGCTCGTATGGCATCAGAGACCAGTACAGGGGCCCCCCAGAAGCTCAGGGGACCTTAAAATCGACTCATAGGACCTCAACTTAGTTTAGGGGTACAGGTAAGTTTAACGGAGTTCCGGGGCAAGCTATCGGGCCAGTTAGAGTTTCTTGCTTGATATTACAGTTCTTGATATTCTTATCTCGATTGCAGGGGCCCATCACTGAAAAGTGGGGGGGCCAGTGGCCCCCTGGCCCCCCCGGTTCCTACGCCTATGGTCACTAGAACTATAATGGTACCTAAAATCAGTCAAGGTAGTATTGTATGTTATGGATCGTTTTTTTTACGTGGCGGTAAGATCGTGGAAATACTTGTTTTGTGCTGGTAAGTGCAATTATTGATCTCTGTCAATTCTCCGTGATTGGCTACCTAAGTTCTGGTCCTAGAACCTCATTTGCCTACCCACGAGCGTAGGCGAGTTGGCGAGATTCTTGACCTCTGGTTCTGTACTGGCCGTGCACTGGCTCTCGGTTCTGTACTGGCCGTGCACTGGCTCTCGGTTCTGTACTGGCCGTGCACGGGCTCTCGGTTCTGTACTGGCCGTGCACAGGCTCTCGGTTCTGTTCTGGCTGTGCACGGCCTCTCGGTTCTGTACTAGCCGTGCACGGGCTCTCGGTTCTGTACTAGCCGTGCACTGGCTCTCGGTTCTGTTCTGGCCGTGCACAGGCTCTCGGTTCTGTTCTGGCCGTGCACTGGCTCTCGGTTCTGTACTAGCCGTGCACTGGCTCTCGGTTCTGTACTAGCCGTGCACGGGCTCTCGGTTCTGTACTAGCCGTGCACTGGCTCTCGGTTCTGTTCTGGCCGTGCACAGGCTCTCGGTTCTGTTCTGGCCGTGCACGGGCTCTCGGTTCTGTACTAGCCGTGCACTGGCTCTCGGTTCGGTACTAGCCGTGCACGGGCTCTCGGTTCTGTTCTGGCCGTGTGTGGTCTCTATTGGCCCTTATGCCCAGCACCAGAACGGCGAAATGAATTCTGCTGGAACGCTTCGTCTTGTGGAAGCTCGGAGGCCGCAAACAACCACTCGTATCAGATGCTGGGCGCAGGGGCCGTCAGGCAGCGATGGCTCGACAATGGCCGAGCAAACAACAGCGGTAGGAAATGGCCGAGAATGAAGGCGCGGCTCTTCCCGTCAGTTCTGCACCATAGTTAGGGTCCATCAATTTACAGATGGCGAGAGTGCCTATTGTGTTTGATCTCATGGTAGGTCCGACCGTTCACCTGTGACCGGCCACGGTCTATTGTGAGGCAAAAATACTGCAGGTTTCTAGAGTATATACCGGTCAATGGAATGCGCTCCTTTTTCAGAATACTAGTGTTTCATGAGCATACCGTTATGCTCATATTTCTAGATTGGCATTTCACAAATGTCGACATATTCTGTGATATCATTTAGCAGTTTTAGGGAAGCTGCGATCTTGTTCCCGAGAAACTGGAATTGGATTATTTCAGGCCAGTGTTTTTATCATTTTGTGGAAGGAGTGGGTGGACTGGTGGAAATAGCGAGGCGTTTTGAGTCTGGAATTAGTGCCAGAGAGAGAGAGAGAGAGAGAGAGAGAGAGAGAGAGAGAGAGAGAGGGAGAGAGAGAGAGAGAGACAGAGAGAGAGAGAGAGAGAGAGAGAGAGAGAGGGAGGGAGGGAGGGAGGGAGGGAGGGAGGGAGGGAGGGAGGAGGGAGGGAGGGAGGGAGAGAGAGAGAGAGAGAGAGAGAGAGAGAGAGAAAGAGAGAGAGAGAGAGAGAGAGAGAGAGAGAGAGAGAGAGAGAGATTACGACGAAAGCGGGTCTGCAAGTGAACGAGGGGCAGAAATATTAATCCAGTCTTGATGCCAACGAAAATCGCCTCAAGACAGGTTGAACGTGCACCAATTGATTAGACGCTCGCCGCCTACACGATGCCAGCAGTTGTGCATGCTGTTTTATGCTCACCAAACGATGCATAAGATGGCTGGCCTACAGTGAAGGACTGAGCGAGAATGCCCAGCTCGTGACATTATATCCTAGGGGATATCACATGGTATTATATCCTAGGCGATAACTCGTGGCAGTAGATCCCAGGAATGGGTCGAGGCATTAGATCCTAGAGGATAGCTCGTAGTACTAGATCCTAGGGGATAGTTCGTGGTGTTAACACGCGCATTGACGGGGGGCGGGTACCCGCCCCCACCCTCGGGTTTTTCGGAGAAAGCAGAAAAACGGCGGCGCTACGCGCCACCGTACTTGGTATACCTTTTCCCTCGTTATTTTTAAAACTTCTGTGAAAATTTTAAGGTTAGGTCATCCAACGTCAGGTCACCAGTACAGGTCAAGTGACCCGACCTTTAAAAAAGTTTAAGATAGCATAAGTCGGAGCAGGGTGAACTAATCCGATTGAAACTCATATCACATAATGGCCCCACCAAGTTCTCTAAAATATGTTCCGGTATTTTTGATATCGATGACCTAAGATCAGGTACGAGGCATGACCTCTCCATTGGAAATACATGGGAAAATGGGTTTTACGGAACAACTCAGTAACAGATGGTGATAGAGCGTTTATTTTAGCTGCATTAGGCTTGCCTGGGCTTTGCAGTTCTAATGATATGCATTTTATATAATTTGATCCCTGACCTGACCTCAGGTCAGGTAAAATCCTTCATTTGACCTAGCAAGGTCAAATTATATATCATTCGATTTGGCTTGCTGAGAGAATTTATATAGTTTAAGTCGTTTTGCTCTATCTTTACTTGTTCAGATTTAATGACCGAAAATCTGAATTTACATGTTATCCCTATGACGGCATGTTTTGACCTATCGTGACCTTAAATGTGACCTGACAAAAAATTGTCCATATGTTTTCGATGGAGAAGTGGATGGGCAGTCCAACGCCGTTTACCGTTTTTCGCTACCTACCGTGGTTCTCGAGATCTTAGGGGGCGGTTACCCGCCCCCCGTCAATGCGAAGGTGGCTCAGACCCCCGTCAATGCGCGTGTTAAATCCGAGGACATCAGATGACTGATCATAATGAAAAATAAACATTTTACACTTTATTGGTTTGCATCCACGTTAAAGTTTCCTTTCCATCGTTGTAATGGGTATGGGGCAACAACAAATCTGGGCACGTATAAAAGATAACTGCAAGAACTTACAAAATTCAATTGAGAGCAAAATCTCGACATCTTTCAGACTTCAGCTGTAAAGTGGGAATGAAATGAAGAGCCATAAACAAAAACGTGAAACCAAAATCACTAGCCCTGTGAAGCAGAAAACACTGTATGAAGCATGATAATCACTCGTTTGATGACTGACACCATTTTTTCCTCCAGGAAACGTCTGCAAGGCATTCGACTTCAGATAATCATGGCTTTACCCTGGAATGGCTCCATAGTTTACTCGACAACTGAAGACATCGTCAGAAGCGAGGCCATTCTCATCCGCGACCGAGCCTGGCATCCAGTCAGAGAGCCCGCCCCGGCGCTGACGTCACAATGACCTCAGCTCTACGTCACAGCAATGACACAGGCCCGCCATCTATGCGTGACTTTATGAGACACAATTTGGTGGTGACAGCTATACTGTGCGTCGGCTACGCGGCCGTGTTTATCGTTGGGTTGCTGGGGAACAGCTGTGTAGTTGCCGTCGTCTTCCGCTGTCCCCGGATGAGAAGTGCAGCAAACTACTTCATAGCTAATCTTGCGCTCGCTGATATACTGGTGGTAGTGTTTTGTCTGCCTGCTACCCTGCTCAGCAATGTCTGCTTCCGTAAGTACATGCTGTCTTTACCTAATGTTTTTGTTGATTTATATTTTAATGTGTTTAAGCGTTACGTTTACCTTAAGTCATTAAACGTACTCAGACGTTGCAATAATAATCACAATATACCCAAAAATTTCCCCATCATCCCATCAGTTCTCTTGATCTTCTTATTTCTAACTTGCAAATTTATCCTTGCGCATCACTCGTGCTTCTTATAGTATGCTGCTTTCGCGACACTTTCCGACGATTTACTTGCACCCCGGCGCACTCTCCAACCCGTACAGCTTTTCAACTGGGCGTATGATAGTTCGTCTTGTGGTGCTGACGATTGCCGATCGGACTTTAACGTCACGACCGGGGTGGAGAACTTGAACTACGGCCGTCTCCCAGGTCAAGTGATTCGTTGACCGCTACTCCCCGATCCATACAAGTTCTCCAACTTTGAGGGTATGCTACGACTTACATTCATGATACTAACGTAGATTTCTCAAGTATGCACGTTTCCGAGGATTCCATAGATGGTTGCATACGGATCTTTGGTGAGTCCTTTTATCTCGTAACCTAATGGCTGGTGAGTCTTCGTTCGAGTCCCTGACTCCCATGAAACAGTTGAATAAGTCTGAAGGCCGAAGGAATTGGGGATCTTCAGGGCCGTCTGTTACAGTCGCTATAGTACGCAAATTAATCGCTCTCTCAATGCAGCAGAGCGCCTTACTGAGCTCATGTTTGCCCAGAAGCAATCATCCAAACGTCCGTTGCATGGCCCTTTTTAAGCGACCGACGAGGCGTTCCCAAAAGTCGCCCCACCACGGGGCGCGTTCAACTATCTGTCTCCACTTAACAACTCGTGAAGCCAAGATAGCCGCTGCTCCTTTGAATGTTGTCGCATTGTCCGACAAAAAAGACGTAGGACAGCCTCTCCTGGATTAGAAACGCTGATAGGCCAGTATGAAGTCTGCCGTTGAAAGTGAGGGTAACATCTCCAACTGCACCTCTTGTACCGCCGCACAGGTGAAGAGAACAAAATACACCCGGGCTGCCTTTCACTGGGCACTGTCACTAACATGCAGCGGGCCTCCGATGTCCACTGAATGTAACCAAATGGCCGAGAGGATTGTATCCGTACTTTCGGAAGGGTCGCAGTATTGCCGTGGAATGGCTTGGCCTGAAACAGAGCACATGCCGTGCACCCTCAAATAATTTCCTTTACTCGCTGGTGTCCCCGTAGTCGGTCGTAGTGTTTAGAATTTGCTGTGTTCCAGCGTGGCACAGCTCTCGGCGAACCCTCAATGCAAGCAGGCCTAAAAGCTTGCATTCGGATGGAAGTATTATGGGGTGTTTCTCTTCCGTTGATAGTTCAGACTATTGTACCATCCCTTCTTTTCTGGAGTATCCTTGATCCATGAAATTTCAGCTTGCTTTATCTCCTCTGCGCTGACAGTCTAGTGTTTTCTCTCCTTCTTTTTCCACAGATAAATTGCACGGAGAACCAGGTCTGTCACGCGCAACAGTTTGTCGTAGTTGCTATACATACCTCTCTACACTAATCAAGTTAGAGATGCTTCTCGCGGAGGTTGGCCTAGCAGCCGTGAAGAGGACTTGCCTTCGTTGCTCCTCAGCGTATTCAGCCGGCTCGGCCTTGAGAAATGTAGTGAGCCATTCGCTTGGGCCCAGCGCCAACCAAGAGGGACCATGAAGCCAGTTGGGCGGCAGAACAGCCCCTGAGGGCAAGTCAGCCGGATTTTCCGTTGCGGGGCAGTGAGGCCATTGGCTGGGCACTAAGTTTCTGAATCTCGCTAACCCTGTTTCCCACGTAGACGCACCACCTCTTGCCATCACTCTCGAGCCAGTGCAAGGCAAACATAGCATCTGTCCAGAAGTGCAGATCTTTCACAGGGACTTGTATCTGTTTTCGAATATAGTCCTCCATTCGTGCCCCTATCATTGCTGCTGTGAGCTCTAGTTTCGGCAAGGTGAGTTCGCGGCTCGGTGCCAGGCGCCATTTACCATTGGAGGTTTCCCTCGTGATGTTGGACAGATGGCTTGTATGCAGGCGGCGGCAGCATATGCGTCCTTACTAGCGTCACAGAAAACGTTTACGTGATACTCACGGGCGGATGAATCGGGGGTGAATCTCCAGTACTGACGAGGGGTCACAAATCTATGCAGGGTCATCAGCTCCTTGAGCCAGTTCTCACAAACTCTGGCGATCGGTCCTAGCACACGCTCGTCTTAAGAGCATCCCAGCAACCACAACTCTCTGAGAATCATCTTGGCCCTTATTATAACAGGTTGAAGGACACCGATCGGATGGAAGAGACGACCCACCAGCTGGAGAATGGTTCTCTCCGTGCGCATTTCCCTGTCCCTAACTCGGAAAGAAGCTCAGCGGAGACTAGCAGTCGGCCAGCAGCCGCTTCCCACTTCGATCCGAGAACCCGATGCTCCCGCTGGTCACTCCTCCAGGATCCCTGAACCTTGGGAGTGGTGCGTGCTCCCGATTTTGACATGGACTTTCATATTATGTAGCCTGCACTCAGGCGGTGAAAGGGAACCTGCCAACCCACCCCCCAGGCATTGCGACACTCCTGGAACGTTGAAAGGAGGAAGCGCGACAGAAAATACCTACAACAGTTCGGCGCGTTGAATACAATAAAGTACGCCAGGACAGCCGGGCTCTTACCGGCTAATTACTGTATGAACCAGCACTAGAATAATTAGAACCTAGAAACTAAAATAAACAGAAATCGATCACGCCGCTCCAATTACATTTCGGGGCGCAAGTTATTTTAACAATGTTATTTTAACTATTCTCTCTTCTCTAATTATGTGGCGTATATCTCCCAGTGCATCTCCCGTACATACTTTCAAATTGGCACCTCGCACGGCAAACTGAAAATAAATATGAGTTGACAAGGTGTTTACTGACCTGCCTCCTCGAATCTTGGACGCAAAATGGATCTAATACACTGGGATTATATAATCGGGCACAGCCCTTCATCAGAATGAGGAAGGTAAACGATAGATAAAATCATAAATTCATAGTCATAGTGCAGCAAAACCTCGAATTCGAGGTATTGTGGATTTAAAGGCATACTATGACTTATGATTAATATCCAACTTGATATGACTACTCGTACGATCACCTTCCTGATTCTGATGAAGGGCTGTGCCTGAACATATAATGCAGGTGTAATTCGCATCCCGGATGGGAGGAGGCAGGCGAGTAATCCTTGCCAAGCTTATTTTTACCACGGAACGACCACCCTTTGGTAGCTTTATTTCTCAGTGGAAAGAATTGGATCGTTCCTTGGGGATGAATTACTATAGATGCGTTGCCCTACGCGTGCGGAAATTGCATGCTCCAATTTAGGTTTAACACCTGCACTGGAGAGGGGCCTGACAGACGCACACTGGAGGGGGAGTGAAACTGACGCACTCTGGAGGGGAGTGACACTCCAGTGTGACACTGACGCACACTGGAGGGGGAGTGACATTGACGCGCACTGGAGGGGGAGTGACACTGACGCGCATGGGAGGGGGAGTGACGCTAACGTGCATTGGAGAGGGGTCTGACACTGACGCACACTGGAGGGGGAGTGACACTGACGCACACTGGAGGGGGAGTGACACTGACGCGCATGGGAGGGGGAGTGACGCTAACGTGCATTGGAGAGGGGTCTGACACTGACGCACACTGGAGGGGGAGTGACACTGACGCACACTGGAGGGGGAGTGACACTGACGCGCACTGGAGGGAGGCTGACACTGACGCACACTGGAGGGGGAGTGACACTGACGCACACTGGAGGGGGATTGATACTGACGCACACTGGAGGGAGGCTGAAACTGACGCACACTGGAGGGGGAGTGACACTGACGCACACTGGAGGGGGAGTGACCCTGACGCAAATTGGAGGGGAGTGACACTGACGCACACTGGATGGGGGTGACACTGACGCGTATTAGAGAGGGGTCTGCCACTGACGCAAACTGGAGGGGAGTGACACTGACGCACACTGGAGGGGGGAGTGACACTGACGCACACTGGAAGGGGAGTGACACTGACGCACACTGGAAGGGGAGTGACACTGACGCACACTGGAGAGGGAGTGACACTGACGCACACTGGAGGGGGAGTGACACTGACGCGTATTGGAGAGGGGTCTGCCACTGACGCAAACTGGAGGGGGAGTGACACTGACGCACACTGGAGGGGGAGTGACACTGACGCACACTGGAGGGGGAGTGACACTGATGCACACTGGAGGGGGAGTGACACTGACGCACACTGGAGGGGAGTGACACTAACGCACACTGGAGGGAGGCTGACACTGACGCACACTGGATGGGGAGTGACAATGACGTACACTGGAGGGGAGTGACACTGACGCACACTGGAGGGGGAGTGACACTGACGCACACTGGAGGGGAGTGACACTAACGCACACTGGAGGGGGAGTGACACTGACGCACACTGGAGGGGAGTGACACTAACGCACACTGGAGGGAGGCTGACACTGACGCACACTGGATGGGGAGTGACACTGACGTACACTGGAGGGGGAGTGACACTGACGCACACTGGAGGGGGAGTGACACTGACGCACACTGGAGGGGAGTGACACTGACGCACACTGGAGGGGAGTGACACTGACGCACACTGGAGGGGGAGTGACACTGACGCACACTGGAGGGGAGTGACACTAACGCACACTGGAGGGAGGCTGACACTGACGCACACTGGATGGGGAGTGACACTGACGTACACTGGAGGGGAGTGACACTGACGCGTATTGGAGAGGGGTCTGCCACTGACTCACACTGGAGGGGGAAGTGACACTGACGCCCACTGGAGGGGGCTGACGCTAACGTGCACTATAAATAAAGCCCAGCGAAGTAAAAGTACGCCCGTTGGGGGGTTTGTAGGTGCTATGGTAATCTACATAACAGCCAAATTTTATCGACTTAGGTCATTATCTTGAAGGCCAAACGAGGTCATTCAGATGCAATATTGACTGTGCTGGGAAACTACTGGGGAATGCCGGATTTATGCGGAAACAAGTTCGGCATTCAATTAAAGCAAGCCAACTTTCCTGATACATCATGGAATTCTCCTACCTATGGAGGTGCACTGTGATACGTTTCCTACGCTACACCCACACAAGCACGCACGTAGGCACCCACGCACGCACGCAAGGACACACACGCACGCACGCCAGGACACACACGCACGCACGAACACACGCACGCACTACAGTAACCGTTGAGCAGGAAATTCGAGTTTGACCTTAACCTATGACTTCTCATTTCGACCTATGGCCTTAAGCTTAGCATCGAGTACCTTTACAAGTGACGTGATAACCTTGTGTAAGCCGTTTTTGCTATCGTAACGAAGGTCGTCTGAGATCGAATGACACTGAAACAAAATGCTGTTGCTTGATGTCTGTAGAACAATATGATCTCGTGCTGTTTTTCTGTAGCAGTTTCAAACCATCTCCTGCAGCTTATGAGATTTGTTCAGTAACCAGTAGTCCTAACTAGAGTAAGAGAATACGACCAAGGATAAAGAATATAAAGATAACATATAGAAATAAATGTCTAACACAAATCGAACCTGACCTTTACAACCTCACCCTGTACACTACGAAGAAAACTAGCAAAGTGTGACCAGTAAAATACTATGAGATGGGAGGCAAACCACTTATCTCCCTGATTTTCTTGCACCAAGAAACAAGAGCGAAATTTGCTGCAGTGAGCCCGATTCACTTCAGTTACAATCGGGTTACCCTAATAGTGGCGTTTCACGGCCTTCGAATATCTTGTCCATCGGTGGCATAAGTGCTGCTACCCTGCAGCAGCCTCCAGTGCTACTTCAGCAGTACGCAGAGACCAGCCGTGAACTCTCGGTGTGATTGTTGTTGTTGTTTCCCCGCTCGCATAATTATGCCAAGACTCAAGGTGGTCCACAAATGGCTCTGCTCACTTTGTCATTAGCCAACGCCAAATTGAACTATTATGACGCTTAGGATAAAGCAAGCAATTTAAAGTCAGTGGCGTGGGCCCTCCAATCTGCATGAAATTTGCGCGTTCATGGAGTAGTTACCATCAGAGATGGCCTACGCTACGTTACGAAATCATTTTTCCATAGCCGTAGGTCTGGAAATGAAACGTAGCGTAGCTGGGCGAATTCTGTAGCGTACTACGCCAAAATTTAACGAATCGTAGCGTACTACAAAAAAATACGTCACATGCCTTTATAACTTTTCGTGATCTCGATCGCGGCACTGAGGATTCTTGGTAACGATTTGCTTTAATTCGGAATTTGAAATAGAAGTGATAATATTTGAAAAAGTAACGACAAACTATGACTTGAAAATTACAAACTTAAAACAATTTCACGAGAAATGCATCAAATCGCTGTCAATTAAGATCGGGACCTTTTGGTGGATAGGGTAAACCATGAACACATTTTTGGGCCTGTAAGAATTAGAATTTGGTTGATATCAATTTATAATTTTTTTCAACTGGTGACAAAAATTTCCGACCATTGATCACACACCTCACGTCATCAGGTCACACCTCAGGTCAGGTCAAGGTCACAATCTAATCTCACATAGTCAATACGCACATCAATCGACTCGTAATAGCGATCTCAACGTAATGGTATCAAAATAAAAGTTTTGTCGTCATTTCTTGCAGTTATTGACCCAAGTCTGAAAATCTGCTGAAGTAGCCCAGATGACCTCTCAGAGGTCACAGGTAAAACATTGCAACAGGAACCTAAACAGGAGCCCAGAATACTACAATTGGGGAATATGAAGGTATTTTCAGCTTTAGCTACACATATACAGCCCAATTTCTGCTCTCCCCATGCATTTTCAACGGAGAGGTCATCCTTCGTACCTGACTTTAAATCATTGATATGAAAAAAAATCCCGGAATATACGTTGTAACACTCGGTAGGCCCATTATGTGGTATCAGTTTCAATCCAATAGTTTCAGCCCTTTCTTACTTATGACACCTTAAACATTTTTGGAGGTGAAGTCACTTAACCTGCACTGGTGACCTGACCTGAGATGACCCAACCTTGAAATGTTGGGGGAGCTGCTGAATCGATAAATAAGGTTAAAGTTAGGTAAGTATGTAAAATAGACAAGGTTCGCCAAGTATGGCGGCGCTTCGCGCCGCCGTTTTTTCGTACCGCCGCCGGTAAAACCAGAGGGGGTGTTCGAACACCCTCCAACGGGACGAGGGCTAAAGAATGAATGTGAGAACAAGTTTTTGATGTCTCAGTACGATATATTTTTACCCTAGCCGTAGCTGAAATACCGTAATACCATAGTCGCTGAAATATAACGTAGCGTAATTCCGTAGCGTAGTTTTGGCCAAAATCGAACCGTAACGTAGCGTAATTCGGTAACGTAATGTAGCATAGGTCATCTCTGGTTACCATCCCCAAATGCAACATCTGGTAGGCACATGCCTTGAAAATCGTTCTCTCTAAATGGTTTGTGCTAAGTTTGTGAACAAGAGAACAAGAGGGAGATTTGTTTTTCTTTTTATCGTCACGGTTGTTTATCGACCGATGCGGTGAACGTGAATGGCCAAGTACAAGAACGAGAACAAGAAAGATTAACCCTTGCCCCGGTGGTGGGTACGAGCCACCTTCGCCCTGGTGAGGGGCTAAAAAAGACCCCCCACGATCTCAAAAACTAAGAGAGCTAGAAAAAAGCACAAAACGGCAATCGAAAGCTCTTCAAAAATGATATCGAAAATACTTCAGTCATTTTTCTTGACAGGTCAATATCAAGGTCACCAGAGGTCAAAATAGGTCAAAATTGCTAATATGAGGTGTACTAAGAAAACCCCATATATCTCAGCAACTATGATAGTTAGCAACATTTTTATAACACCATTCGAAAGCTCTTGAGATGCGCTTTCATTACAGTGGCATTCATTTTCGTGTCAGGTCAAAGCCTAGGGAGCTACAGGTCACTAAATATTGGGCATATTCTTGGGAAAGTCCATAGCCACCCATGCATAAGGGCGTTTATTTTTTCGCTAATAGCTTCCAAACCAAACAAGATACAGCCATAGTTTATGCACCGTTGCAATCCTCTCGTCAATACGAATCGAATGATATATGATATTGCTATGCCAGGTCAAATTTAAGAATTTGACCTGACCCAGGTCAACGGTCTGATCCAACTTGACCTGGTATAGTCATGATGTATATCATTTGACTTCCAGTGACTATACAAATACTTTGGTGACAAAATAAAAGCTCTATCTTATTTTATTCAAAATTTATAGAGAAAAACACCAAAAAATGCTTATTTGACCTAAGGTGACCTTTTAAAGGTCACAAGAAAAATTTTTGGCATCAGCTCCAGAAATGGGCTAAGAGCAAGTCGCAACCGATGTTTGAAGTTGATTCCATCCATACTTACTGAGAAAAGCTCATTTCGTGATTTTCCCCATGTATTGACAGTGGGGAGGTCATGCTCTGCACATGACCTTAGGTCACCAATATCAAAAATCCCGGAACAAATGTTGTAGCTCCTGGTGGGCCCAATATGTGGTATGAGTTTCAACTTGATCGATTAACCCTTCTTTTAGTTATGCGGTCCTAAGTATTTTTTGAGGTGAGGTCACTTTACCTGGCCTGGTGGCCTGACCTGATATGACCTTGAGCCAAAATTTTCAGGAAAGATGTAAAAATGATGAAGGAACAGCTAGACCAAGTTTGGCGCCGCTGCGCGCCGCCGTTTTTTGGTCACTTCGGAAAAACCCGAGGGGGGTCTTAAAAAGACCCCCACCCGGGCGAAGGTTAACAATAGAAGTGGCTTTTATAAACACATATCAACGATCAACGGGAATATGGGGAAAATTAAACTATGTGGTTCTGTAGCGAAAATAATAATTGAACAGTGTGTTAGATAATCACGGTGTATTGTGAACTGTTTCTGATTGTTTTGTAAATTGTTTTCCGACGGGAGGTTTTCATGAAGTGTTTGCATGCTCGATCTGTACCTAGTTTTGAAAATTCAAAAAGTATTCAAACGGTAGACACAATATTTGCAATTAGAGGAAAGTGGGGGTCACGGACACCGTGGGTAAGACGGACACGTTCTGTTTGGGACGAACTGACAGTGTCACGACGGGGAAAAACGTGTAATACGCTTCCTTTTAGCGCGCGTCGGTCGCAGAGCAACGTTGGGTCCGGTAAGCTCTCTAGGTTTTATACAACGTTAATAAAAGTAAAAATTGCAACTCATGTGCTTTTTTCACAATCGAATTCGTAAGGTCATTCCATGGATGTTTCCATAGATACTTTATTAATATTACGTAATATGGTTCTTCAAGATGTTACATTTTGTTCAACGCAGTCGCTGATTGCGTAATCGCAATGGCGTCTGATTCGTGTCCAAGTTTGTTTAGGAAGAGCGAAGTGGGGTAAGACGGACACCTCGCGTGGGGCAAGATGGACATGGTGTCCATGTTACCCCGCACAAGAGTATATCTAATTTTATATAATATAAGCTTAAATAAATAAAATTATGAAGGGTTTTGGGGTCCAGCGATACACCTGAGCGGAGACAGATTTGGCTGATGGTTTGGGGGTAGGGACACAAGGCCCGAAATGCTGGAGAACATATAATCAGGTTAGAGTGGGGTAAGACGCATACGTCAAGGGAGAATGTGTCTGAACCAATCATGCGTGGATGGAATTGCCTTATTTTTTCTTCGTTAAGTTCTGTCATCGTCTGTCCACGCTCAGACAGAAGTTTGGGACTCTGACACTATGGGAAGTGTGTGCAATTTGCTTTTCCTTGAGACCATGTAAAGGGCGTTTTACCCCGATAGCGGGGTAAAATGCCCTAGCCCCGGGGTAAAACGCCGTCATAAAACGCCCAGCGCATATTGTGCCTCGTCACATGAACAAGTAGGAACATTGTTGTAATTACGCTTTACGATAGTCTTGTGACAAAGTGGACAAGTTATTCGAGGCATTAAAGCCCGACACAGCAAAAACAAGAAGGGTAGTTTCTTTACCTACTATCACAAAACACAAAAGCAATTTAAGGTAACTTTGTTCCAACATCTTTTAGGGCGCGCAAAGCACCTTAAAGCGCCTCCGGTTCATTCTGTTCGCAAGTGGTTTTTCTTCAGTATGTCTTCCCATATTCTGGAACAGGATGTCAAGGTGGATGAGGATGGGTATATATAATATGGAAAATTTAGTTAAGGACGACTTTGGTTCGGGATCGCTATATGCAAAGAGTGCTTCGAGCAGATCCATGACAAAGGTAGGTATTTAAGAGATCGGCGGATCCAGGAGCAACTTTTGGAGGGGCCAAACCAACGTTTGGGGAGGGTAAATCAAGAAGAAGTCGCGAAAACCAAGTATTAAAAAAAGGGTCAAAATTTGGTCTTTGAGAGGGCGAAATATACCTGTTTAGGCTTTGGTGGGGGCCATGGCCCCTTTAGCCCCCTTTGGTTCCGCCAGTGATTTAAGACCACCCCTCAATATAACCAAATGAGAGCTCGAAAAATTTCCTGTGTGCTATAGGAGGTAATATTTGCAACTCAACGTATTCTGTTACTGTGATTTTTTCTAACCCAACGTACTTCGCCATCACGACCAGTGGTGGGCGTGATGGTGGTAGTAGCGATAGCAGCCCTACCTCCATGTCCAACCTATCTTAAAGATACACTTATACATTGGGGTAAAACACCTACCAAATATTTGGGTAAGGCGTCTTATCCCGCACTACACATGGGCGTCTTACCCACGTAGCAGCGGTAGCGTCGCAACAAAGATTTCTAAATTCTGCGGCGTTTCCATGCCACATATTGGCTGTTAAAATGTCGCACCAACTCGCTGTTTCAACCACACAAATTGCCGTCTTTAAGATAGCTTGTTTTTATATCCGGAGGAGCAAAAACAACAAATTCTTGCTGAAAATTACCGGAGCAGACTAGGCGCGTCCAAACACGCTCAGGACCCGATCAGAAAGACCGCTATTAGAAAAAATATTAGATGGAGGGTCCAGTCCCTGCATCAGCCTGTAGATGGTAGTAGGCGTCTTACCCAGGTGGGCGCGTTACCCCACTCTACCCTATATTTGGGGTAATCCAGGTGCAAGTGTGCCCCTCAACCCTCAGCACCCCCTGAAATGGCCACCGTGCCCTCCTGAGAGATTGATGGGCCCCCTAAAGTGTCGCTTCCAACCCCTCCCCTCAGGAGCGGGGGAGGGGCGCTCTTAGGCCTAAGTAAAGGATTTGGCGCCCACCTGATAAGTTTTACGTTCCAAAAGTGGCACCCTCTGGTAGGCGCGCACCCAGGATTTTTATTTCGGGAGGGGTGGAGGCGGCTGACGAGAGGGGGCAGCAGGCCGGGGCAGGGGCGGCATTTTTTCTCAGGGGGCGCAATTGTTCCCCCAAAGGGTGACCAATTTTCGCATCCTGGGAGAGAGGGGTGAGAGCGGTGAATTGTTTGCTCCACAGGCCTAGTGTAATTTTTTAGGGGGCGGCGTGTTGGGTGCAGGGGCGGCAGTCAGCGTAGCACTGCCTCTAAAAGTCAGGTAAAGGCTCATCGTTCTCCTCCATGAGCGCCTTCGGCGCCCCACATGGATGGGGGCGGCACTTTGGAGCCAAAGCGTTTAGGGACCCGGGCCCGCTGTCCCCCCTCCTGGGTGCGCGCCTACCCCTGGCCCGGATGGCGCCCCCCGGCAAGGTGCCCTCCTGATTGGGGGTCCTAGATCAACCTATGCACAGTGTTACGACAGCCCTTGATAATTTAATCTTCCGCCATAAAAAATGCAAAAAGACATGACCCCCTTTGACCCTTTGACGGAAAAAGTAAGAAAATGCCCCCTTCCCGCGGCGGACGAGTCGCCTAGTGGGTGGATGCAGATGGAAAGCTTCAATGCCTGGTTCATTCACTTTGTTCATCTTGTCCATCTTTCCCCATGGGTTGACCATGTTACCCCATTAGGTGGGGCGAAATGGACTTTTGCTACTTTTTTCTAAACCTTACGCAAATTTTGATATGATAGTAACAGACACATAGCTGCTTGCACAGTGGTAGATAAACGTCTGAAGTATCTCTACAGCCAAAATGGGAACGAAAAAAGCTCATTAAGTCATCGAAAACTCACACCATCGTTACGGTGTCCGTGATCCCCCCACTTTCCCCTAATTGTATGAGCTTGTTTCTTCCATATACTTAATTTGTATTTTAATTCACTTCAATGCCGTGATCAAGGCGGAAAAGCCGAAACGTAGGCATGTAAATTGTAACTTTTGTTAAAACTAGAACGTAATAAAATAATCCCACTGTAAGCATCTGTTTTACCAGCCTTGGTCTGTTTTGCGTCTTGAACCGACATGGTATCCAACACGGATGAACCCTAACCGTAGTGGTGCAGTCTCCACCCGGCCCCGGTTCGTGCGTCAGAGCCTTTGACACGCGCAAGATGTCAGATGTCAGATATCCAGTGCGCAGCTCATGAAGCTGGGAGCACATCCTCCACAGTAGTAGGTATGACATTATTACTGGGGCAGTTGGGTGTCAAATGGAAATAAGGCATGGCTTCAAGGTGGCTTCTTCGTTTCGGACGCCAGTTTTCTGGTGTTGGTGTTGGTGTTTAAGCTTTGGTGCGACGTAGGAGTGGTAAAATGCCACGAGATAAGAGGGTTAATAGGAACAAATTTGCAGCCTTGTCTTATACGTTTCAACCAGTGACTTTGACTTTCTATTTCAGCCATGAATGTGTAATTGCGTTGTTTCATTTCATTTTCGAATGGAGCTTATTACAACTAAATTAGGGCTTGTATGCCCGTGCAGTTAGCCCACCCAAAACCCCCTGGATCGAGAGGAGATCTCTAGCTCTGGCCAATGTATATCACTTTCCGCCTCCCCCGTGACGTCATTTATGAACAGCCCCATATAGGCTTAAGTAAGACAATTTGTGTGTGCGTAATTAGTCACATTAGGTTATTTATTCATCAAATGCTAAGGGAAAACTAACTTAATCGGTTAAAAATTAACTAATATCAATATGATATGGGCCCCACGGAACACAGGTCCTAGTTAAGATTATTACGCTCTCCAATCCTCAGAGGTCCCGGCACGGTCCCGGTACAGACCCAGTTGATACAGGCAAAGTCCCAGCTGAGCCCAGCATCCGGTCCCGGCTCCCGGACCAAAAATAGAACCTCTGGTGCTGACCCCGTCGAGTGTTCTCCGCAAAAGACGCCTGCTTACAATACAGAGTAAATATAAATTCGAAAAATGTCTCAATTGCTCCAGAAGAACCAGACAGCAGCCGGAGGCAGTTATTGAAGAGCTGCCCGCTGCAGAGACAATCATCATCGACTGACTCACTGGGCGCTCCAACAGTTCCAGCCGAAGTCGATGTTTCCCCTGTGTTGCCGCTGTTGGACGGGACTACCGTCATAACAGAAAGGAATTCGGCTCAACTGGTCCTTGGAAGTTGGTTTATTCTTCGCTGTGTGCTTTTAATTTCTTATTACCGTCGTGGACCAAAGTAGGTCACTTTCATGCCTCAATAGAAATGAAAACTGTTTTTTTTAGTACCTTGATTCAGCCTTCTCTGCCCCCTCTGCTGGTTAGCCGACCCAAATGCCACTAAATCTAATACACTACTGTAATAACACAGCCCTTTAACTATTAATTTGCTTTCACCCAAGACCTCAATAATATTGATTCCACCTTGCTTCAAAACACATGCTTTATAACGTATGTTTTTTACGTTCTTTATTCTTAATTAAGCTTTACTGAAGCCAAAAACAAAGAATGAAAGAAAAAGAAAGTCTGGAAAATATTTTTGGTCAACGGCACACCCGTACTTTATGAAAATTTCCACAATACCAAGTGCTTATGTAGATGCATGGTTCCCTAGCAACGAACTTTTAACCCATAGTCTCCACTGAGCACCACACGCGTGCGTGTCGTCGGTTGGCCGAAGTGACAATCGGCTATCGTTGGGACGCTAGCACCTCTTCCCACACACACACACACACACACACACACACACACACACACACACACACACACACACACACACACACACACACACACACACACACACACACACACACACACACACACACACACACACACACACACACACACACACACACACACACACACACACACACACACACACACACACACACACACACACACACACACACACACACACACACACACACACACACACACACACACACACACACACACACACACACACACACACACACACACACACACACACACACACACACACACACACACACACACACACACACACACACACACACACACACACACACACACACACACACACACACACACACACACACACACACACACACACACACACACACACACACACACACACACACACATGGTCATCTATGTAACCCTCTTTGATTTTTAGATTTCAGGGCGGCACTTTAGGCCTTTCCCGAAGTATACGCTGACGTCAGACCCCTCTCCACTGCGCATGTCAAAGCAACCATAGATCCTATCACAGCATTTAAAAGGTATAAATAATAGACTGAAGTCCAGCATGTATGCGCATTTCACACCAGAGGACCATCAGGGTACGTGGTAACTACGAAGTTAAATATTTCCCTCCAGCCTGGCACAGTCTACGAGCTCAGCATGTGTCGGAAGCTTACTGTGGTCACATGGGAGGACAGGACATTACTTCAGATATCTAAAGCTGATACTGTGAATAAAGGCAGTGCCTTTCTGAGAGAAGATGGTACTATCAAAACTTGATCACTTCGGCATAGTTTACTTATCTACTCATGCCTCGATACGGGATGCGGATACGGAGATACGGGGGGGCGGGTGTGAAGCTCGTTGAACTGCCCCTCAAGGTAGAATATTGGGGGCATGGCCCATTCCCCTCGCCTGCGTTACCCCACGTATAATGCCGAATGATCTTGGCAGTTGGTACATCGTCAAACCCCGAAAAATCAAGATAAGAAACATTCACATTTAAGACAAGAACGATTGGATCGAATCAAGAGATATACCAAGCCAAGATCAAGATGTACCAAGATATACCTCAACCAAGAGATATATATGTGCCATTTCGCCACACATCTGACTCTACTGCCTATAATCAACGAAAACTGGATCTTGTTGCAATTTTTTGCCGTTTATTCATCTCCTGCAACTAATTTAACTTAAAAATACCACCATACCGATTCCAGTTTGGCGAAAATATCACTAGGAAAGAGCTCAGCAACACCTTTAACCCTCGTCGCGCTGGGGGTGTTTGAAGAACCCTCGATTTTTCCGGCGGCACGAAAAAACGGTGGCGCGAAGTGTTGCCTTACTTGGCACACCTTAACCTTGATCAATTCTGTAACTTTCCCCAAAGTTTTAAGGCTGGGTCATCTCATGTCAGGTCGCCAGTGCAGGTCAAGTGACCTCACCTCCAAAATGTTTAAGGTGGGATAAGTAAGAAAGAGGTGAGTCTATCGCACCCGTGGTGAGTCAAAATTTTTGAAATCCGAAAATTTCTAGGGGTCGCGAATTTGATTTGAAAATTGGAATTTTTCTTTAAATGGCCGATTTTTCAGCTATTTACGCTTCTATCTTTGTTCATAATTGATTTAGAGCAGCAAAACAAGGAGCATTGTCTTTGCTGTCACCAGAGCTATCATTTGATACCCAGTTTGATACCTTTTTGGCACTTGGTCAGGTTAGGAGTCAGGTAATTGTTCCAAATAGATCAGAAATTTCGATTTCCGGCGAGGACCTGTCTCTTCACCGTACTTGACACAAACTCATCATAAGAGTGAATGTGGTTTTCTTTTCCATCATCTAGACAGCCGGACTAACCGTTATCATTTACGTGCCATACATGGTTGTTCATTTAATCAAGTTACCACAACATTTTTGACCAAATTACGGTCTGAGGTACACCTCACCGTTCGTAAGAAATCAGGCTTACAGACATGTCATGCCGGGTCCGTTCCGATCCTACGGGAGATTGAGTGTGCTCGAGCGAAATCGGTCGATGTCAAGCATGATTAAATATGAAAAGACATAAAACTGTTTAAATACTAAACATCCAGTGCGAGATCAGCTCCCGACCCGCGCCCCTAGGCTAGCGCCCAAACAGGCCCCGCAGGGAGCTGAGTGATCTTGGCAACGAGACTATATGCGAGGGTGCTACGACGGGACTGTACGCACAGATGAGCTATTCAACTATTATTCTCAGCTAATCAAGTAGACGGGTTTACGTGTTCAGAGGTCACCCACATGGAGGGCCAGTGGTCCGATGCCACGAACCGAAGTCTCGGGCCGCCAACCATGGTTGGTGTTCCAGCTGCTAAATGTGTCGAAACTTTGAAAGGCTTCAGATTCACAGGTCCTTTCTACGTCTATTCTACATTTCCATGAGGTCAGACTTTCCAAAGCTCTGCTTCTTTCTCCTATGTTATTCAAGAGCCTGCAGAACACCCCCAGCAGCTTCTCATCTTTTACGAACCCTGCATAATCCTGCATTAAATTCACGCCTCATTCTGCAACATCGGTCGCGAACTTAAGTGAAGCGAGGAATGCCTGAAGCTTCCATAAATCCTCATCGAAACACAACAGTTTTACTGGCCTTTGGATATCTTCAGCTGGTGGAACACGAACTACGACCGTTCATTGCCTAGATCCACTAGCCGCGTGGACTCGTCTATCACATCCCCATCATACTAATAATTATACGTCGGACACTGGTGAACACTGTTCATGTTCCGCCAAAAACTCAGACTGAGTGAATATCTGTGTCAGAAGCTGGGGAAAGCTGCCATGTTCAAGTGTCTTATGTACACAACGGCATGGCTGATGGCCTCTGTGGCAGCGGATGCGCAGGTGAACGACCTCCAGCTTCAGCAGGATCTCATCCACTATCGTAAAGTGGCTGAGGCAGCGCTTTACATCCTAAAACGGCACCTTTGGTATGTGAAACCACAGGCAGCGATTATGAGACTGTGCAGCAGAAAAGTGACTGATCTAGAAAACAAGGAGATGGTAGCCAGACTGTGCGACTAGTATAGGTGGCTAATGGAGTCCACGTGGCTAGTGGATCTTGGCGATGAACGGTTGTGGCTCGTGTTCCACCAGCTGAAGGTATCTGGCACTGAGTGGCGACAGAGGCCAGTAAAACAGTGGTGTTTCGATGATGATTTTTGAAAGTTTCAGGTATTCCTCGCTTCACTTAAGGTCGCGAACTATGTTGGAGAACGAAGGGTAAATTTAATGCAGGATTATGGAGTGTTCGCTAAAGATGAGAAGCTGCGGCAGGGTATTCTGCAGGCTCATGAATAACATAGGAGAAAGATGCAGAGCTTTGGAAAGTCTGACCTCATGAAAATGTAGAATAGACGTCGAAGGACCTGCGAATCTGAAGCCTTTCAAGTTTCGACACATTTAGCTGCTGGAACACCAACAATGTTTGGCGGCCCGAGACTGCGGTTGGTGGCATCGGACCACTGGCCCTCCATGTGGGTGACCTCTGAATACGTAAACCCGTCTACTTTATTAGCCGAGAATTATAGTTGAATAAGTTGTTTTAGCCCCCGTGCGTAAGTCTGGTCGTAAAACCTGTGCGTACAGTCCCGTCGTAGCACCCGCGGGTATAGTCTCGTTGCCAAAGATCACTCGGCTCCCTGCAGGGCCTACTTGAGTGCTAGCCTAGGTGCGCGGGTCGGGAGATGATCTCGAACTGGATAATTATTCTTTAAACCAGTTTTGTGTCTTTTCATATTTAGTTACGTTTGACATCGATAGATCTCACTTGAGCACACTCAATCTCCGGTAGGATCGAAACGGACCCCGCATAACATGTATGTAAGCCTGATTTCTGGCGCACGGTGTGGTGTACCTCAGACCACAATTTGGTCAGAAATGTTGTGGTAACTTGATTAAATGAATAACAGTGCATGGTACCAAAAGCATAACGGTTAGTCCGGATGTCTAGATGATGGAAAAGAAAACCACATTCACTCTTGTGATGTGTTCGTGTCAAGTACGGTCAAGAGATTGATCCTCGCCGGAAATCGCAATTTCTGCCCTATTTGGAACAATTACCGGACCCCTTACCTGACCAAGTGATAAAAAGGTATCAAATTGGGCATCAAACGATAGCTCTGGTGACAGCAAAGACGATGTTTTTATTTTGTTACTCTGAACCAATTATGAGCAAAGATAGAAGCGTGAATAGCTAAAAAATCGGCCATTTTAGGAAAAACTCCAATTTTCAAATCAAATTCGCGACCCATAGAAATTTTCGGATTTCAAAATTTTAGTTTCATTAAACTCAGCAGGTCCGAATGCATGGGATTAGACATACCCACCTACAATTTCAAAAGTCGGTACAAAGTGGGGCACCCTACTGGACATGCACAGAGTGTACCACGGCACAAATTTGAGCTCCATGTCGTGCCACAGTATTTTAGCCGTAACTCTTATGTCCCGTTTCAGTCCGTGCCCTCATATTCCGTTCCTGGAAAGTCTTTAGATAAATGATTCCTTCTTTTTCATTCAATTTTCCCTTGACTTCATACAGGAAAAGCGGTCCCATTTGGTTTGTTCCGTTCCGGAAAAGGCTGGGATGATGTCGTCCTGTCCGCGCCACTGGGATGGTGTCGTCCTGTCCGCGCCACTGGGATGATGTCGTGCTGTCCGCGCCACTGGGATGATGTCGTCCTGTCCTCGCCACTGGGATGATGTCGTGCTGTCCGCACCACTGGGATGATGTCGTGCTGTCCGCGCCATTCTTGCCAGCTTTGGCAGTGCCTTCACTCCCGAACGGACATACTGCACCCAGCTTGATTGGGGTTCAGGTCGATTTAAACGGTTGGATTTCGATGGCTTATAATTGACGGCTAAGAGATGGGCCTAACAGGTGTTTGATGGGGGGATAGTGATTCCGTGTTCGGTTTAGTTTTAGAATTTGATTGCAGCCGAATTGTTGACGAGTCACAAATCTGAGCGGAATAAAAATCGGGCCTCACCAGAGATAGCCCCGTTTGATCGGTATCGGAATCACATCAGCAGCCGATAATCACACAAATCGTCCATTGATGTTATTGCTGTACTGTTGTATCTGCTGCTACTGTAGTAAAGTTTCCACTGCTGTATCTGCTGCTACTGTAGTAAAGTTTCCACTGCTGTATCTGCTGCTACTGTAGTAAAGTTTCCACTATTGTATCTGCTGCTACTGTAGTAAAGTTTCCACTATTGTATCTGCTGCTACTGTAGTAAAGTTTCCACTGTTTCTGCTGCTACTGTAGTAAAGTTTCCACTGTTTCTGCTGCTACTGTAGTAAAGTTTCCACTGTTTCTGCTGCTACTGTAGTAAAGTTTCCACTGTTTCTGCTGCTACTGTAGTAAAGTTTCCACTGTTTCTGCTGCTACTGTAGTAAAGTTTCCACTGCTGTATCTGCTGCTACTGTAGTAAAGTTTCCACTGTTTCTGCTGCTACTGTAGTAAAGTTTCCACTGTTTCTGCTGCTACTGTAGTAAAGTTTCCACTGCTGTATCTGCTGCTACTGTAGTAAAGTTTCCACTGTTTCTGCTGCTACTGTAGTAAAGTTTCCACTGCTGTATCTGCTGCTACTGTAGTAAAGTTTCCACTGTTGTATCTGCTGCTACTGTAGTAAAGTTTCCACTGTTTCTGCTGCTACTGTAGTAAAGTTTCCACTGTTTCTGCTGCTACTGTAGTAAAGTTTCCACTGCTGTATCTGCTGCTACTGTAGTAAAGTTTCCACTGCTGTATCTGCTGCTACTGTAGTAAAGTTTCCACTGCTGTATCTGCTGCTACTGTAGTAAAGTTTCCACTGTTGTATCTGCTGCTACTGTAGTAAAAGTTTCCACTGTTTCTGCTGCTACTGTAGTAAAGTTTCCACTGCTGTATCTGCTGCTACTGTAGTAAAGTTTCCACTGTTGTATCTGCTGCTACTGTAGTAAAGTTTCCACTATTGTATCTGCTGCTACTGTAGTAAAGTTTCCACTGTTTCTGCTGCTGCTGTAGTAAAGTTTCCACTGCTGTATCTGCTGCTACTGTAGTAAAGTTTCCACTGTTGTATCTGCTGCTACTGTAGTAAAGTTTCCACTGCTGTATCTGCTGCTACTGTAGTAAAGTTTCCACTGTTGTATCTGCTGCTACTGTAGTAAAGTTTCCACTATTGTATCTGCTGCTACTGTAGTAAAGTTTCCACTGTTTCTGCTGCTGCTGTAGTAAAGTTTCCACTGCTGTATCTGCTGCTACTGTAGTAAAGTTTCCACTGTTGTATCTGCTGCTACTGTAGTAAAGTTTCCACTGCTGTATCTGCTGCTACTGTAGTAAAGTTTCCACTGTTTCTGCTGCTACTGTAGTAAAGTTTCCACTGCTGTATCTGCTGCTACTGTAGTAAAGTTTCCACTGCTGTATCTGCTGCTACTGTAGTAAAGTTTCTACTGCTGTATCTGCTGCTACTGTAGTAAAGTTTCCACTGTTGTATCTGCTGCTACTGTAGTAAAGTTTCCACTGTTTCTGCTGCTACTGTAGTAAAGTTTCCACTGCTGTATCTGCTGCTACTGTAGTAAAGTTTCCACTGTTGTATCTGCTGCTACTGTAGTAAAGTTTCCACTATTGTATCTGCTGCTACTGTAGTAAAGTTTCCACTGTTTCTGCTGCTGCTGTAGTAAAGTTTCCACTGCTGTATCTGCTGCTACTGTAGTAAAGTTTCCACTGTTGTATCTGCTGCTACTGTAGTAAAGTTTCCACTGCTGTATCTGCTGCTACTGTAGTAAAGTTTCCACTGCTGTATCTGCTGCTACTGTATGTAGTAAAGTTTCTCTTTCTGGTGAGCTCACATTCCCAAGCAATTCATGGGCCAGTGGTGCAAGTGGCAGAGGCGAGCCACATGCAAACAAAAGACACGTGCCAATTTATCACGTGTCACATACGACGTATGATATCTGAGACTGCTTCATGGCACGTGCCAGCAGTCTGTTTTAGTCCGCCTGGGTCGTCTGATATCTGAGACTGCTTCATGGCACGCCAGCAGTCCAGTCTGTTCTAGTCCGCCTGGGTCGTCTGATATCTGACACTGCTTCATGGCACGTGCCAGCAGTCTGTTTTAGTCCGCCTGGGTCGTCTGATATCTGAGACTGCTTCATGGCACGTTCCAGCAGTCTGTTTTAGTCCGCCTGGGTCGTCTGATATCTGAGACTGCTTCATGGCACGTACCAGCAGTCTGTTTTAGTCCGCTTGGGATGTTTAATATCTGAGACTGCTTCATGGCACGTGCCAGCAGTCTGTTTTAGTCCGCCTGGGTCGTCTGATATCTGAGACTGCTTCATGGCACGTGCCAGCAGTCTGTTTCAGTCCGCCTGGGTCGTCTGATATCTGAGACTGCTTCATGGCACGTGCCAGCAGTCTGTTTTAGTCCGCCTGGGTCGCAGTGTGGTTGGACAGCAGCTGTTTGAATCCACACACGTTTATTCAATTCACATAAACAGTTACAAACGATGAGAGGTAAAAACGAGGATGACTATTGAAGACCGGCCGGACTGCCGATATGCCAGCCACTCAGCTCCCCAGATACGCACCCATTCCCGTTTGGTACCGTCCACGTTTATTTCATCCACTGGACTTACTACAAAAGTTGACAGTCACATTCACCTGAAACTGAACATTGTTTCAGTCTGCCTCGGATGCGATGTGGCTGGACGCTAGGCCTATTTATATTTGGAAAATATTTTTGGATTCCAGTTTGCCTGGTGGATTCCCATCACTATTGGTCTGAATAGGTTGTCCCGCAAAAACTCAGGCCTCCGTGATAAAACCCACTTGGGGTGGTGTGGGAACAATCTAGGACCCTAAAAAGATGATAAAACGGAAGACAGTAAAAGCGCTAAAAGACATAAAACCCACCCGTCAGCAAAAAACTAAAATCTTAGGGATACAACCGTATTTTGAAAACTATGAATAAACGGATAAAACTTTCAATTATGGATAAAACTTTCAAAGTTTTGCATCGAGTTCGGTCTCTGGCGTTCAAGTCTGCAGTTTGCCGATTTTCATACCATTCGATGTCAGTCATCACATTATTTCAAAGAGCTCTTGTTTTTGTAGGGCATTTCAACCTTCCTCTGTGGTCTAACAAAACATAGATCTACTGCCATATAAAAACTGACAAGGCTGTGGGGGGAGGCATTTTACTTCCCCATGGATTGAAAAGAAGATAACACCACCGATTTCAAGTGTAGGTCCTCTCGAAGTCTTTTTGCATATTTGGGTCGGCATGTTTGGTTATTGTATTTTGGCATTTAAGTTTATTAATAAGCATAAATTCGTTTCAAATCTCAGTCTATGTAAACATTTGGCTCCCTTGGGACCTCTCCAACCGTGGGTGAAGTGACAGTGACGGTAGGCAAATCAAGTGCGAGCTACCAATATTTTTCAATCTCTTAGGCACATTTCATCAGTCAATAAAAAGTCGCTCTATGGATGCATATTCTTCTCATGGCAATCAGAAGTCTACCTGTGCACTGCTCTGAAACAGGCGTCACACGTATTGCACAGTACCGACTGTCTCCGCAGGCGCACTGACTATGGCTAGCGTGCTGGCAGCTGGTTCAGTGCACCCTTTGTCAGTGTAGGTTTCTCTTGGAGGTGCTGCTGCACTGTATGGAGAAGGTGTTGGCGCACGTTTTTGTCACATGTAATCTTGTTCAAATAGTCCTGAATTCTCTCTCAGCGCTGTCATTCACTAACTTCAAGCCCTACACAAGCCCAGCTGTCTTGATAAACTGGATCATCGGCCCACGTCTGGGGTGGCGTGCTGAGCCACCCTGTTCCAAATCCTGCTTCCTTCAAGAGATGCCAGGACGGAGATCCCACCAAATCTTACAGTTGAGTGGTTTCATCGACGCTCTGCGGTGACTCAGGTTTTCCAGAGGAGGTGTATCCTGTGGAGTGAACGTGATCAGCTTTGCGACCATCAAAGCCCTCAGGCTGTCTGGGAATTTAGGCGCTAAAGAGGGCAAACACCTCTGCCTCTTCTGTGAGGTACCACAGGTGTGCCTGAAGAGTTTGTAGACAAGCATCAGCCACTGGCCTGTCCTCAACCCGGAATCAGATGCGAGTGTGCATTAGTTCAAGGTCATTGAAGGCTGCCTCAGCGGTGACTGGAGCTGTCATCCAGTGTGGTCCATACACCAGTGCTGCAAACAGTGTAAATCGGACCGCAGCTTCCGTTGCTTCGCTGTTGCACTGCAGCTGGTCCTGCCAAGCATACTTCTTACGGCCATAGGTCACGCTCGCCACCCAGCGAGCTCGGTCATTGACTTCCGGTCTGTGCCACCGGATTTCACTGGGGAGGTCGTCGTCGGCATCAAGGAGAATCAGAATCAGCCCAGCCCGCCAGGAGCCAGGAGGATCAGACTCAGCCCGCCAGGAGCCAGGAGGATCAGACTCAGCTCAGCCAGCCAGGAGCCAGGAGGATCAGACCCAGCTCAGCCAGCCAGGAGTCAGGAGGATCAAACTCAGCTCAGCCAGCCAGGAGCCAGGAGGATCAGACTCAGCCCACCAGGAGCCAGGAGGATCAGACCCGGCTCAGCCAGGAGCCAGGAGTATCAGACTCAGCTCAGCCAGCCAGGAGCCAGGAGGATCAGACTCAGCTCAGCCAGCCAGGAGCCAGGAGAATCAGACTCAGCTCAGCCAGCCAGGAGCCAGGAGAATCAGACTCAGCTCAGCCAGCCAGGAGCCAGGAGAATCAGACTCAGCTCAGCCAGTTCCGGGTAGTCTGCACCGCCTGCTTTGCCACCTCTCAAAAGCTGGGATACAACGGCGACTGACTCATGTCTCCGGCGATGGAGCCACTCATGCTCAACAAGATGATGCTGAAAGGGCTTCGTGAAGCTTAGCGTTGACCGCATCTTCTTGAGCATATCGGTCTCCGGATTGGAGGGGGCTGTACTCTTTCGAAACACACGCGTGCAAGCAACTCCAATCAGCAGCTCCTGCAAGAAGCAAAGGAAAATAGCTCGCACATAGGAGTCTTGTTTGATCTAATTCCACTTATAAAATATATTTCATTCCGTTGTACCAGTGAAAAATTACAAAGCGAGCTTTAATTTGTTCTAGATGTGTTCAAATAAGTAATGATTCCTACATTTGATTAGATGATGTCATTATTGCTGAGCGTAAGTAAAATTGATCCACTCGAGTCTGGAAAAACACCAACTCAACTAGCAATGGAGTAAGACACTGTTACACAAAAATCAAATAAAACGACAGTAAAAAAAATTACGTGTGCGTGGTGACGGCAACCTGGCCAAAGAAGATGCCTCCCCACACTCTTCTCCAGTCTGACAGCGATCCCCAAAACTTTCCCGTATTTGCCGCGCACGCGTCGAACACTATCGCCCTTGTTTTCTCCTTGACGTTCCAGCATTTCAGGAGTTCCAAAATGTCGTTGGCCTGGGCTGCGCTTGTGCCCCTCCCAATGATTGGCACACCCAGGAACTTGCCCTCCTTGTGGTCTGTACTCCCGATAATAAGAACAGCCATTCTTTCCCCTTGGCAGGCTGTGGAAGCGTTCTGAAGCATTTTGCCGTCCCAGTGTACCACGGCAAAGGCTGGAGTTGTGCCTTGGAAGTCCGCTTTGGCCTTTGCAGCTGCCTCCGCCCGACTGACAGTTCATCGACGCACCAACTGCCAGGGTCATACGGCCCGACTGACAGTTCATCGACGCACCAACTGCCAGGGTCATACGGCCCGACTGACAGTTCATCGACGCACCAGCTGCCAGGGTCATATGGCCCGACTGACAGTTCATCGACGCACCAGCTGCCAGGGTCATACGGCCCGACTGACAGTTCATCGACGCACCAACTGCCAGGGTCATACGGCCCGACTGACAGTTCATCGACGCACCAACTGCCAGGGTCATGCGGCCCGACTGACAGTTCATCGACGCACCAACTGCCAGGGTCATATGGCCCGTCTGACAGTTCATCGACGCACCAACTACCAGGGGCATATGACCCGACTGACAGTTCATCGGCGCACCAACTGCCAGGGTCATACAGCCCGACTGACAGTTCATCGACGCACCAGCTGCCAGGGTCATACGGACCGACTGACAGTTCATCGACGCACCAACTGCCTGGGTCATATGGCCCGTCTGACAGTTTGCCCTCGGCGGCATGTGCTGTGCAATATTGTGAAATCGTTTAGATCTCTCCCCACCTGCCCTTAAGACAGTTGATGGCAAAGCCGCCGTGGAGGTGCTGCTCTGTCCCAGTCTGTCTGCCATCATGCTGGAAACAGTGCGGGACTTAAAATAATTCTCTCGGTAACTGTAAGGTAACTGGTACAGATTTCTGTCGCTCCGGTAGAATAAATTATGTGTCCTGACTTTGTGCTGCGCTTTCGTCTTCAGAGCCTGTTTCACTGCGACAGCCATTCTCTGTGGTCGTGTCAGCGCTAGAATCCGCGGGTGGTGCAGCCGCGGCAGCCTTACGCCGGCCCTCCCCCATCGTTCTGTCCCTCTTGTTCTTTTTCGTTGGAATAAAGCTCTTGTCCTGGACTGACACCAATCTTGCTCTTCGCTTTCCGCGCATGTTTCTCAGTGAGCTAATATCAGCTTTCATTGCTTTTGCAATCCTAAATCGGTCCTTTTGTATCCCTGCCTCACGTCGAATAACCGGTCCATCTGGTACTGAAACAGTGCCCTTCGTCTCTTGTAGACGTTCGTGTTACGACTCCTGTTTTTCAGTAATGTTGCATATTTCTTGCTAGGTCTACACACAGGGTTGGCACTGCCCACTACCCACTGCCCGTTTTTTGGGGTTTTGAGTGGGTTTTTTAGTGGATAAAACCCACCTGGGTTTTTCATAAATCATTTTCTAGATGCCCCTGAGTAAAAATATTGTCTTTTTTGCTATTCACATCACTTTTAAAGCTACTAAGCCTTGGTATGTGTAGAATATGCCAAAGTTTAGTAGAATTAGTACCATATGCCACCTCATACAAGACACTGGAAAACTGCATTAAAAGTGCATTTGGAAATCCTTGCCGTCTTACCAGGAAAATCATTCCCAAGAATCCACATGTCGTATAAATTGCACATTGTGCAACACAAATTTCTATTATTTTTTGCAACAGGTGAAAGTCACTGGATAAGACCAATACTGTCTCTGAATATGACGTTAGTTTTTGTCTGTATGATGCAGTTTTTTTCAGAATTCAATCTATATATTATATATCTTAACAAATTTATAAACATTTCTGCAGGTTCAAAATATTCCAAAGTAACAGTGCAGTCTCAGATTGTGACTCTGACTGACTTTGGCCTGAGACACACAAATAGTTTCATTGTCCAGCTCATGAAGCCTCTAAGGGTTATCGTGGTGGAGTCACGTGCTGTACTCCAGGCGCGCAGCCAAGGTGGGGCGACCGCCTCTCCCCTTGGCTGAACTTAAGCTCTGTAAAGAGCTTCCCGCGCGGCATCCTGTCGTTTTCTGATTTATGTTCCCCAAGTTGATTATAAGAAGACGGACACCATCACAATGTTCGTCTCGGAGACTCTCAATAGCGAGTCTCAGGGGCCCAAGCGCTGGTCTGGTAGGGCCCACCAAAATTTTGAAATGGGGGCCCCCATATTCAGCTATCGGGATACCAGAGCTTATCTCTGGCCCCCCAGACTTGGTCTCTGAAGCAGCCCCAAAAGTTTTCCCGGGGTTTCCAGAGTTGGCCTGGAGGACCCTAAAGAGCTTGTCACGGGGGGGCGCCCAGACCTGGTCTCTGAGGGCCACCAGAGTTGGTCTCGGTGGGCCCAAGAGTCTGACTTGGGGATCCGAAAAGTTTTCTCGGGGAGCCCAGGGTTGCTCTCGGATGGCCTTTAAGAATTCGTCTCGGTGGCCTCAGAGTTGGTCTCCAAGGCCTTCGAGGGTTTGTCGCGTCGGCCCATCGAGTTGGTCTCGAACCTGGCTGAAAGTTGGTTTCGGGGGTCCCTAGATTCGGTCCTTAGGGTCCTCCGAGGTGGTTTCGGAAGACCCCAAGAATTGTTCTTGGGGCCCCCAGTGTTGATCTCGAGAACCTTGAAGAGTTTTTCTTGGTTCGTGGGGCCCCCAGAGCTGGTCCCTGGGATCCCTAGATTCGTTTTCGGGCGACTCAAAAGTTTTTTTTCTGGCGGGAAGGGAGGTTTTGTCTCAAGGCGCCGACCAATTTTTATCAGTCCGCCCAAAGAATTCGAATTGGGGGCACGTCAGAGATGGTCCCCGGGACACAAAATAATAAAAAGGATACCACGCTTTATTCAGCTAGATAAGCAAAGAAACAAGCAAGGGAGGTAAAAACAGCCAATAAAATTCCGTGAACCACACCGATTCACTCAACAATCACATCAGCCACCGCTGACATTCTTTTTAATTTCATTAGCGATCTTTGCACTTGGGGCCCCGTGCAGTGCCCCCGAGTCTATATTCACGACCCTTCCCCCTGAGCAAATAATGGATACACCTCTGCTCTGCTCTGAGAATTGTGATCTGGCCCTTATTGATGTACCAGACTAAGATTTCCAGCGCTAGCATTTGTCCCTGAGGAATATGAGCTAATTTAGAAAAGAGAAAGTAAATTCATGTGGGGCACAGTGGTGCGGTACTTGTCGCACTTACTTTCTACGGGGTCGTCCGGGTTTATTTCCGGTGGATTTCTTGAGTACGGAGAACCCGGCTCCTAAGAGAAAACAGTAATAAGAGTCGACAACGCTGTATAACCATAGCAGTGGATGAGTTGATAAACCCCCAAAAAATTGTTATTCTGGTCAAAAGTCGGTTCACTTTTCTTATCCATGGGTGCCCATAAAACTATGAAGGGTTCTGCACGCAGCCGTCAATCGGGTACTTCAGAACAGCTTGGGGAATAGGAGCTTCTTCTCCCCTCCGCCACGTGAGGCAAAGACTGATAAGGAACGATGATATTGAAAGCATCACAGTCTTAACCCGCGCCCCACCGGGGGTCCAGCGCCACCTTCGCCCCACCGGGGGCATCGATGGCCCCCTCTAACTCCGAAAATATGGGTGTTAGCGCAAATCTGCAAAGTGCAATAGAAAGCTCGCGTGAATTCAGTAAGAAATTAATTGACATGTCTTAGTGCTCAGGTCAATGGTTTGACCTCCAGAGGTCAAATTAGGTCAAGATCGGCTATTTTCACTCAAATATGCAATGCTTAAGCAGACTGGACATAACTCTTATGCCATTAGAGCTATTGAGGTCTGGTAAAGTACTTTTGATAGGAAATTGTCAGTACTTTTTCCGCTATGTAAAACGTAAAGACCTCCCGCCAGTGGTTTGACCTCCAGAGGTCACCTTGTGACCTAAGATGACCTGAGGTCACGGAAGGTCAGAAAGTGACCTTGCCGTATATCAAATAAAAGCCAATGACAAGACAAACACGATGGTGTTTGTTTCAGCGCTCTAGCTTATACAGGTCAAAAGTTATTGTCAAAATACTGTTTTTTACCCCTGGTGACCTTGGATGACCTTGGAGAAGTCAAAGGGAAAATATAGCCCCTGAAATCCGTGAAAGGGTGTCCAAGAATGCTTTTCTGATCAGGCTGAGCATTTTCAATCGCTTTTGTGACTTTTAGATCATAAGACAGCTTTTCCCATGCTTTTTCAATGGGAGAGGTAACTTCGTGACCTGACCTCAGGGCACGAAATTGAAAAAATCCCGGATATACACCTTGTAGATCCTGGAGGGGCCATAAAGTGTAGGAAGTTTCAAATTGATCGACTTCGTAATGTAGCTCTTACAGAACTCTAAAGTTGAAGTGTGGTGACCTTGGTTGACCTCGTCTGGTGACCTGACCTTGGGTGACTCGGGGTAAAAAATTTCAGGGATGGTGGCAAAATAATGCAGTGAGAGGTAGAGCCCTCAACCGCGGTGCTGCACCTCTTCGTTTTTCTGCTATCCCGGAAAAACCTTAGGGGGTCATCGATGCCCCCGGTGGGGCGAGGGTTAATTAATGCGTGCTCAAACAATGGAATTAATCTAGAAACGGTGTGACGAGAATGCTATAAAACAAAAACAAAAAAACCCGGAAAAAACCCACAAAAGATTCTGCAAAAAAACCAGGACCCGCGGGCTTTTTATAAAAAACCCGGGTTTTTCCAACCCTGTCTACAGATGTTGTTTTTAGGCTTCCCTTTTGGCATGACAGGGATCGCAGCCTGATCCCACATTTCAGATAGGTTGTCTGCCAAAGATCCTGTGACTGACGTGTTTGGTGCAGTTTCTCTCAGTCCGAAAATATTTTGCAGCACCTGGCGCCGTGAGGGAAGACCACTACCAGATATATCTCTCGAGCCTTGCTCCATTAGCCGATGGTGAGTGCTGCTCCGGCTTCATAGTTTTCGTTTTCGAGACATCTTACACCTAATATCCCACCAAGACGACACAATTCAGTTTTCCGACTTCCACCACGGCATCGGAGGCTTAGACTGAACCAAAGCCAGGACTGTGGGGCCTAAAGTGGGGTTGTTGTTACTCCATGGGGATGACAATAGTAGCCCTTTGCAGTCTGGATTTTTGATGATAAATCAGGCATACCTCTAACCTGCACAATCAAACATCTTCTTCTCTGTTGATTCCTGTTTAAAGTACAGTGAAAATATGAGGCACAGGTACGCATTTCCTTGCACAACATCTCAACACAAAATATTCCCTGATGTCAGCTTTGCCAGCATATTTAACATAATTCTATTCCCTTATCTATCTCAATGCCCATTGTCCAGACAAGACCTGTCAAAAGGTAGCTTATAATATTTCAGGCTTGATTATCAGTGAACTACATATTCATCCAAGTAAAATACAGAAACAGAGTCCAATAAGAGTTAAAAAAATACAGTTCACATATGCCAAATCAGTTAACCGCTCATTTAAATTCTGGTAATCATGTTTTAAACTGGGGTTCCTTCAACATCAACCATGTCCTACTTCTGCCCTGCTCACCCTTTGCATTCCATTTAACCCTATTAGTGTAGAGGGCTCCAGAGGCCCCCCGACGGTTTTTCTCGTGGCGTGGTTAAAACTGAATAGATATCGCTTTCATACTTTGTGAATTTTCCTAACAATCGATTTGGCATCACGCAGAACTTAAAAGAAAATTATAAGTGGTCTATGGGCGACTCCAGGGCCATGTTTTGGGGGAGGGCATGTTAACCGGCTATGAGAAGGTCTAGCTCAACTGTGACTTGCTCTATTTCTGGTACAAAATCCCTTGTTTTTTTAGCGCAATGCAACGATTGCTTCGTTACTTTATCAATATGGTCCTATTCGTGCTTAATTTGCGGTTTTTTTGTTCCAAGGGCGGTTCCAGGGGTATATAATTGGGCATTACATGTCAGTTGCACAATGTTCTTTGATCAAAAGTATTTTTTTAGCAATGCGAAAGTTCTTGATAAATGGTTGGAAACATATTTCTGTGCTTAGTTTCATTTTTGGGATCAGTGGTGGTGGCAGAGCGAGGTTTGGGTGGGGCAGTTGGCACGATAATGATTCGTAACCGCATTATTCTGTTGAAATTCTTGACTCTGAGTTACAGAAATAATGAATATGTATGATGGATGTCGTATGTTATATTTCACTTACATCGATACAAGCTTAAAGTTTCCACCAAGGGCGGATCCAGGAGAAAACGTGGGGCATAATTCAGATTTTACGAGACATGTACATCGATAGGGTGATTTCAATCGAACTTTGGAAATTGTTTGGCCTCCGTTTTGTATCAATATCTAATATTTTCTGATGGTTTTCATGCCAGTGGCGCTGACAGACCATAATTTGAGCCGGGCAACCGGGAAAAATCTTTCTAAGTATAATATCGTATTGAAACAGTTGATTAGGGTACATGAGGATGTTGAGTCAAACTAACCACCGTGTGGATACACCTTAGTTCCGCAGTTCCAGTGTAGTGTACAATGTCATATTGGACATATTGAAGTACAAAGAGTTTCCGCGGTGCTGAGGCAGTATTGGCAGCGGCGCCATGGGACCCTGCATTGTCTTATCTCACGCCGGACCACTAATCCGTTGAAGCTGCTGTCTTCCCCTCCCAACGTACGCACGCCGGAAGTGTTGACACTCAGTGGTGGATCCAGGAATAAATTTCGAGGACAGAGGGAGCTAAGGGCGTGGGAGAAGCAATTTATAAGGAGATACATAACAAATAATGTTTATGATTTCATGAGTTTACTTCGTTTTTCTTCTCCTGTAACCGCCTATGAATTAGCATCAAAATACGTACAAAATGTCAGTTTGTATAAGAATCAACATTTCGCAGGTAAAGTTTGGAGAACCAAGCCTCTCAATACAAAAAACGGTAATAAACAGCAACTTTACTACATGTCCCCCTTCTTAACACGCGCATTGACGGGGGGCGGGTACCCGCCCCCCTCGTGTTTTTCGGAGATAGCAGAAAAACGGCGGCGCGCAGCGCCGCCGTACTTGGTATACCTTTTCCCTCATCATTTTTGCAACTTCTGTGAAAATTTTAAGGATAGGTCATCTCAGGTCAGGTCACCAGTACAGGTCAAGTGACCCGACCTAAAAAAAAAGTTTAAGATAGCATAAGTCGGAGCAGGGTGAACTTATCCAATTGAAACTCATATCACATAATGGGCCCACCGAGTTCTTTAAAATATGTTCCGGTATTTTTGATATCGATGAGCTAAGGTCAGGTACGAAGCATGACCTCTCCGTTGGTAATACATGGGAAATATGGTTTTTACTGAATAACTCAGTAACGGATGGTGATAAAGCGTTTATTTTAGCTTCATTAGACTTGCCTTGGCTTTGCGGTTCTAATGATATGCATTTTATATAACTTGTTCTAAGAGTCAGCTGACTCCCTACTGTGATCTTGACTCCCTAATGTTTAGTTTAGTTTAGTTTAGTTTATTGTCCAATCATCAACGGGCATGAACCATCCCAATGACAGATGAAGTCATGGTGATAAAACACTGGTGTCAAATATCAATGTCAGTGGAAACAACATAAAAGAAAAAGCACAGTAAAACGGATAAAAAATGGCTGAAAAAGGCTGCTCAATCGCAGTTAGCCGCATAAAGGATCACGCGTGCTCGAAATTGAGCAGCTGTGGTGTTCCACACATCAACATCTCTGCACTTATCTAAGAACACATTGCAGGTCCTCGGCAATCTACAAAACAAACCCGACATAACAGTACTAACTCTAGCGTGGGGCACATGAAAGAGAATCCTGTTACGCAGGGCTCGGGAAGGAGCCGCTAGAGGAAAGCATTCTAACAGAAAAGACGCGTCAATTTTGTGGTTATGAAGATTCCGTAGGAACAAAAGATCATGTTGCATCCTCCTTCCAGCTAATGAAGTTAGGCCGAAATGCCGAAGGAGGTCTTTGTATTCAAAAGAAATGTTGTTAATGCGGCAGCGTCCGCAAAGCCAGATAAGAAATTTGTGTTGGATTTTTTCTATTCGTTTTAGATGGGTCTGTGCAGCTCCTCCCCAAGCTACACAGCCATATTCTAGTATAGAACGAACGTGTGCACAGTAAACGCCAATAACCAGTTTTGTATCGAGTTGAAGAAGTGGCCTGCCGTGTTTTCCAGTTTGGAGTGACCTGATGAGAAATCCCAAGGCCCTATTCGCTTTTGAAATAATTTCCTCTATGTGATAGCCGAAGGTAAGTTTAGAGTCCAGGTTAACACCCAGGTCACGCATGGCGGCAACTATATCAAGCCTAGTGCGGTTAATGTGATATGAACTTTCTACCGGCTTGCTGCGAAGCGTCACTCTCAAAACCTTGCACTTGGATGGGTTGAGGGTCAATCCCCAATCGGCTGACCACGCACATAGCTTGTCAAGTTCGCCCTGCAGCGTTCTCACATCCTGCAGACTATCCACTCTTTTGTACAGTTTAACGTCATCGGCGAACATCAAACAATTGCAGTCAACGAGGCTAGGTAAATCGTTGATAAAACACGAAAAAAGAAGGGGTGATAAAAGCCCGCCCTCAGGTGTTCCTGAGAGAACCGGCGTCCATGTAGAGCACTGGCCTTTCACAACCACCCGCTGCTCTCTCCCAGACAGATATGATTTCAACAATTGTAGAGCCTTATCAGTAATTTTGTATGATTTCTCTAACTTATGGAGCAAAAGACTGTGGTTGACACTTTGGAAGGCCGAACTATAATCAGTATAAATGATGTCTGTTTGAGAACCTGCGGATATGTTGTTCCAGGCAGTGTGCAGCATTGTGCAAAGGTTTGTTACACAAGAACGGGATGGTAGAAACCCATGTTGTTGGCTGGATAAAACTGGTCGAACATGGTTAAACAATGTAATGTAAATAACTCGCTCTAAAATCTTGCTAAACAGAGGTAAAAGTGACACAGCTCGATAGTTTGAGGGACACGACTTTGACCCTTTTTATGTATGGGAACGATATTCGCCCGTTTCCACTGGGATGGGAACACGCCCTGTTCCAATGAGAGTCGGCACAACTTGGCAATGGGTACCGTAAGCTCGTTTGCACATTCATGTATGATTCGAGCACTGACATTATCAGGACCACACGCTTTGTGTCGGTTAGTACTAAGTAACAACGATCGGACAATGTCGTCAGAAACATAAAACGAAGTAAGACTATCTACATGGTATTCAGGTGTGTACGGTAGCACTCTAAAACTAGGATCCGAGAATTTACTAGCAAAAGTGCGGTTTAGCAGTTCAGCTTTATCACGGTCATGCTCAGTCCTTCTAGTGCCATCCATTAATAAAGGCATTGCAGTGAGTTTACCCTTAATACATTTCTGGAAGCTCCAAAACCTTTTCGGGTTGGCTTTTAAATCACTGACCAGACCTTTCAGGTAATCATGATATTTAGTATTAGTCATGTTTTTAAACACTCTCCGTTTGTCACTAAAACTCTGCTCATTTTCCGGTGATCGATTTCTCTTGAGTCTTCGGTGGGCTGCCTCCTTCTCGACTAGAGCCGAGCGAAGCTCACGATCGAACCATGGAGCATGTTGCCGTCGAGGAGTCACTATCGGTATATGATGGCGAATCGCCGAGTCAAAGAAGTCGTAGAAAGTGGCGACCGCGTCATCCACCGGTGATCCATCTAGCACGTTCCAGGGAAGAAGTGAGAGGCTACTGCATACCGTCCGACGCCTAAAAAGGTGTGAAATATCTCCGGAATGCGGAGTCGGACTCCTTTGCGTGCACGTGCGTTGTTTCTTTTTACTGACAGGCAAACCACGCCGCCGCGCCGTTGTGGTAGCCATATTGAATTGGTTGGCCACACGGTTCGGTGACATTTCTGTTGTGATCTCCGTGAATAATCGGCAGCATAACTATTACCTGAGAGAAAATGCAAAACCGCACGAGTGTCAAAGGAACTACTAATCAAGGAGCCGCAAGTCACCAATACACGAGGCCATCAGTTCAAGGTCGCCCATCCTCGTGCAAATACCCGTGCTCGGCGGAACCACCTGGGTTACAGGGCCATGGCAGAATGGAACAGTTCTATCCTGCGTTATCGAGTGCGAAACGGTGAAAAGTTCAGTAACAGCCCGGATGAGCACTGGGCAAGGGATACAGTGGGATTCTATGAACTCGTGGTGTCAATAAGAAGGTTATTTGTGGGTGACATACCCAAGTGATAAAGGCATTTTAGGAGGCATATAAATATTCGGCTTTCATAAGAATCATAAACAATAAGAGATCACTTGAGAGGTAAGTCGTGCCAATTCGGCCTGCTGTCGATTTGCGTTCAAGTGCTGTGGTATGGGACCCTTGGCAGGGGCGGATCTAGCCGGTAGGTTGGGGGAGTAAGCCAGAGTGGAAAAGGGAAAAAATGTCACATGGTGAAACATTTTGCCATAATTTAACTGGACGGTATGCTTGAGGGCAAACCCAGAAGAAGCTAAGCTAAAAATTGTCACGGGGTGAAACATGTGACCAAAATATGGTTTTTTTCTCTCTAAGGCCTAATGTTAAGGCCACTGAGGTTTAATGGTTCTGTCTGAAGTTAAGAGTTGAAGCACCAGAACCTCGCTTTTAAAATAAATGTTAGTCGGACCAAAAATGAGGTTGACAGCTTTGGGGGAAACATAGTTTTGCCCTGAGATTTTCCGTTTAGGTGGAAAATGCCTTCCCCCTGCATTCGCCGGAAATATAACAATGTATTGATTGCCTTTGGCCAACTAGTGAGAATGCGCATCGGGACGGTGGCTCAACGGCGTTGAACTTTTCTGGGATTGGGAGACCCCGCGAGTCAGACACTGGCAAATCCAGGAGGAGGGCAAACCGTGCAATTGTCGTCCCGAAAACCTCAATTTTTACCGGTTTTCCTAAATAACTTTGTTTAAGATTTCGGGCCCCGTTGCCCCTTCCCCTCTCCCAGCCGTCGGTCTGGATCCGACCAAGTCAGGGTGGGGGTTGATAAACAGCTGTCCATTGGATTCGTTTACGAGTTTGTGTGTCGTTTTTTAGATCGAATACAATGGTTCTTTTTTCTTGTGTGATTTTATGAAACGCTCAGGCAAGTTCTGTGGATGGATTTAAGTCGTAGAATCGGAGTATGCTGAAGCATTAACCCAAAAATACAAACAAGTCACACCCTTTCGAAGAGAAAATAACCCATATTTGGGGTCACGGCTTTTCTCATGACACCTCTACAGGGGGTCATCAGGGCAAAATAGGGGCGTGAGATGACGCCTAGACTCCCTTCAGAGGTGTCAATGGACTCCTTTTCACGTATCATGACTCCTTTAGTGGAGTCAAGTGGGGTTTCTTGACTCCTATATTGGGTGTCAAATGACACCTTACGTGGAGTCGGATGACTCCCTAAGGGGTGTCAGATGACCCTTTTTGACTCCCTAATCAAGAGTCATGACTCCGAAGATAGGAGTCTGACGCCCCTGACCCCAAATTTGGTGGATAAAAGACTCCCCAAAGAGGGATCTTCCAGATACCCCAAAAGGGTGGACGTTTTTACGGCATCACCTGATACCCTAATCAGGTGTCGTTTTTTCTCTCAGTTTGTGACCTTTGAGAGGTCATCTGGGGCTGCTTAAACAGTTTTCAGACTTAAATCAATAACTTTGCAGGAAAAGAATACAACTTTTATTTTGGTACCATTATGTTTGTATGCTATTGAGAGCCGATTGATTTTGCATATTGACTATCCTAGGCACAAAAGTGACATTGACCTGACCTGAGGTCAGGTCATATTTTGTTTTGACCTAATATAGCCATTTCATACATCATTCGATTTTCCGTAACAAAAGGAAACGAATGGTGCCTAAAATATTGTTCTAACTCAACTCTGTAAGACACTAGAGCTCAAAAACACTACTCTAACACGCAACCTTCTTCGACCTGTCATGAACTCAATATTGACCTGAGCCAAAAAGTGACCCATGTAGTTTCTTCAGGGATTTGTATGAACTATCCACCAGCATTCACATTTTTTCGCTATCCTGCATAGGGAGGCGAGTTCGAGGGGGTTGTTTAAAACCCCAACCAGGGCAAATATGACTAGGAGGCCCACTGGGGCGGGGTTAAGAAAACACTGTGACTAGGGATAGCGAGTCAGTAAAAGCATTCAGCGAAGGGACTGCCCCCGATCGGTGGTGATATCTTCTTTTTCGAGCGATGGGGACGGTAAATGCCCCCCCCACCCCCACAGCCTTGCCAGTTTTCTTATGGCAGGCGACATATGTTTTGTTAGACCACATAGGAAGACTTGCATGCCCTGCGGACAGAAGAGCTCTTTGAAATAATTCCTTGTCCCCATCGAATGGCATAAAAATCGGTAAACTGGAGACTTCAACGCCAGAGAGCGAACCGAATGCCAAACTTTGAAGCCAATGCGCTAAGTGGGCTTTTTTCATTGATCCCTGAATTTTTGGTGGGAACCCTGTTCATACCAATAGTAATGGGAATCAACCAGGCAGACAATCCAAAAACATTTTGCAAATTTGAATAGGTCTACTGGACTCGGATCAGCCGCTGTTTCGGTCGGCCTTGCACGCGGTGTGGCTCGGCTCCACTCTTGACGTCCTCAACGACCCTCAGCAGGCTCCCGGTTTTGAAATCTACAAAACAACAAAGGAAATATGATAGCCAGCCTCACGGACGCCAGCCGCTATTCGTTAAGGAGGAGTGCTTCCATTTCCGTGCGCTGCATACTCCCCTCATAAAGGAAAGGATGAACGTGCATTAAAGGAAACGCTACCATTTTTTATTTCTTATCAAGAATCATTAGAAAACTGGGCCACGTCACCGCAGAGGGAAAAACAGCGAGGCACTTCCACATGTTTGTGCCGTATTGATTCTGCCGGCGAGAACGCGCAGAGTCCACAGTTAGCGGTGTAGGTACCAGGCCATGAGGTGTGGGGTCGGTCAGGCGTGTGGGGGCGGACAGAGTCCACAGTCAGCGGTGTAGGTACCAGGCCATGAGCTGTGGGGCCGGTCAGGCGTGTGGGGGCGGACAGAGTTCGCAGTCAGCGGTGTAGGTACCAGTAGGGCTGCCCATTTTACTTGCACCCCCAGGCTTGCAAAATAGTCCACCAGATTCCCATTATTTGGCCTAATTACTACTCAAAACTGATTTTGTTTTCTTCGAGACTCAAAATCTGACCATGCGCAGCGGGAGTGAACATCTCCCCTATATCGCACTCTTACCCCAAACTAGACCATGAAACTTGTAAGCATCAAATATGTCTATCAAAAAGACTAGTGCTTTTATACACACGCCTCATTTATTGCCCTTTATTGAACACGAATGCGACAAGAAGCTTCACGTGTAACACAGTACCAAGTCACAGTCATTCACAAGAAGCATTGATGATTCTCCCTTCACAATAATACCTCCTACCCACCGATGCACCGCAAGGCCTAGATTCTCCGTTTAGATATCAAATGTTTAATACTTTGCAAACTCTTCAACTACCAGTAGTTTTATTAGTCAGTGTCTTCTTGGTGAAGCTGACATATACCTTCCAGAACATCTCCATACCCTGCGGCAGTTTTTTTCTTCTGAGCCTGTCTTTCCTGGTAAGAATTTGGCTGTATTTTATGACGGTGCAGCAGCACATCTTGCATGTCGTTGGTCAGTTTGGCATTCCACACAAACTCCTCAGTGCCTTGTACTGGTGGATCTCGCCCCACAGTTCAGAATCCCTCGCCAGTCACTTGTGATCGACTCCCAGGATGGCAAACAGCATATAGGATTTGGGATCGCACAGGTCGGCTAGTTCGGTCGTGGAGGTGAGCTCCTTAAGGCTGGGCTTCTCGAGGGAGTAGTGCTCAGGACAAGTGTTGGGCAGGCACGACTGGTACACCGCCGAGCCAACCAGCATCCTCGCCCACAACCCGCTCTGGAGTACTCCCTCGAGAAGACCAGCTCCATGGACTTCACCTCCAAGACCGAACTGACATAAGATACCATTACTTAAGGTATCTTGGGTAAAAAGTACTCCCTCGAGAAGCCCAGCTCCATGGACCTCGCCTCCATGACCGAACTGACCCAAGAACTGACCGACCTGTGCGGCTCCAACTCATCCATGCTCTTCACTATCTTCAAATTCAAAGTCGATCGCAAGTGGCTGGTGAGGATTCCGAACGGTGGGGTGAGGACCAGCAATACAAGGAAACAGGAGTTTGTGCGGAATGTCAGAGTGACCAACTACCTGGCCGAGAGCTGCTGCGGCACCATCACAAAGTGCAGCAAGATTCTTACCAGGGAAGACCATCTCAGAAAAAAACTGCTGAAGGGTGTGGAGAAGTTCTAGAAGGTGCATCGTGTGTGTTGGGGTTTAGGGCGCTCCAGCGACTAGGCTATGTCGCTCCCATCGTTATAGTGGCTTTTCAGAGGCTAAAAATCAGTTCAGTGTTCTAAGTTCACAAATGCAGCCATCTAGAGTTTAAACACCACTACTTTGTCTAGCTCTACTTGGGTTATAGATGACGTCAAAGCCCACCTCGGTAACTTCATTAAGACGGAACTGAACAATAAAAACTACCGGTAGTTGAAGTTGAAAGATGTATGCCGTATGAGATGAGATCTGAGATTAGATCACCGTTTGACACATGAGATCTAAACTGAGAATCTAGGCCGGCGGTGCCGGTGGCGTCGGCGGCTTGGAGGTGCTGCAGTGACCCAAAATAGGTTTTGTGCTAGGGTGTCGAGTGGAAAATTCAGCTAGAATATATGACAAGTGAGTGGAAAATTCCCCTCAAAATGTATGGTGGAGTAAAAATTTCCCAATTTGGGTACTCAGGCGGTAAACTCTCAGAGCCCTTGTTTGAACTGAGGGATGGATATTTTGTTTAATTGTCTCAAAGTAAATATTTTTAAATTGTCCCCAAGCAGCATTGTTTGACCATTACCATGTGAAAATTTGGGTTAAACAGGTAAATCTTTACCAACTGAAACCCCCTGATGCAGTCTCCAATTATTTTTTGAGGCAATGGTGAGTTGTCACGAAAAAACTTTGAGGGGCCTCCTGAGACCAACCTTCGGGGGTAAAGAACTCTGGGAGCCACCTAGACTAACATTTGTGGGATGAAGACCAACACTTGGGGGGCTTCCCTAGACCAACGCTTGTGTCCCTCCTCTCCTCTCCCATATGACCAGCTCTAGAAAGTCTCTGAGACGAAATATCGGGGCCCCCTTAGAAAAACTCTGCAGAGGAGGCCTCGAGACCGGCAGGTGGTGAAAATAACGAAGGGATTTGTCATGCAATACCTAGTGCCTAAATTTATTATCTAAGCATACACTGTATAGTTTTTCTGTCCTGGACAACGCCTCTCCTATACCTATAGTTATCGGAATTTTGGAGGCCACTCCTGACCTCAATCACTGCACCTCGCATACACCTATGCTAGGGCCCAGTAGAGCAATGGCTTACACTTAAGTAACCCAGACGAAACTACAAACTTTCTACCATGGCAATAAACTCTTCCAGACTCTTGCTAAAATTTTATTTTCTTTACTTGTCAATTTCCCTGCTCCTCCTCACATATATTCTCACCTTCATATGAATATGCTGCTTTGTATGAATCTAATCGAAGCTACAGCCACCGTGGCTACAGCCTTATTTTTGTTTTGTTTCTTCCTTTCGTCTACATCAGCCAGGCGCGGCGGGTTGCGACCGTCGCGACAGCGTCACAACGACTACTACTTTAAATTTTCTTATCGCTTGCTGCCTGCCGGTCGCCTAAACTACATAATTTGCATTTAAAAAATTGCCCTAAATTATTTTTCTGAATCCTTATAGGCTAGAAAATTCTACAGATAAAATCACACAAAGAGTAAGACAAACACTGTTTTTGTCAATATCGAATATGCAACCATGCAACCTGCCTTTCAAAAAGCCTAAAGATGCCGCTTTTATTTACTAGATGTAAAGACGGCGTTTTGGTAAGAATCCACGCCGTAGACCAGCCATACAACAAAGTGCTGATGTTTGAAGGGTAGCTGGATGCATTCTTGTGGCTAGAAAAATTCATTTAATGAAAATGTAGAGTTTCAATATATTCAAATACCGGACAATTCCAGTTCAACTAAAATTATCAGCGTTTTTATGCCTAGGGTGTCGAAGGGTGTCGTGAGTGGATTTGGGTGTCACACGGCGTGGACGCAGCAATGAGGGGCTGATACGGATAAAAATGATTTTCTTCTGCCACAATAAATGTGTCAATTTTCTATGATACATTGTCAAAAAAATATGCTGCTTAGCATACAAATTTCAAGATAATTGCTCTTAACAAAAATATGACCAAAATGGTTTTTCCCTATTCTCGGTACCAGAAATACGAAAACAACTTTTCAAGGACGTAAGCCTAGAAATCATGTGCACGGATAAACTGCTTTCCAGAAATGTATCTCTTAAAACGATCAGTTTATTTCTTTGGCAACACAAGGCTAGGGTGTTCTAATTTTCCACTCACGAATTTTGTGAGTGGTGGAATTTAGTGGCGGTGTTCACCACGCTGTAACTCTCTCCGGGGTGGGCACTGAGCGTCTTGCCTGCGCCAGAATTTCCGATTCTGTTGTTCCATTGAAATCGGTGGAGATAAGGATGCCAGGTATAATTGGCCGGAAAATAGAAGTCGCCAGATTTTTCTGCAGAAAAGCGAAAGACGTGCATAAAAGCCGAGTTAATTTGCAGATCTTCTATTCGATTCTCCTGCTCTCTTTTTCCAGTGTACGTTAGTAGAGGAGGCAATTAGAAATGGCCCTTGTAGTAAGTGTATTGTTGAATATTGTTAACTTTGTGAGTGAATTATGCCTTTGGTAACTAGAACCATACTTGAAAAGTGAGTGGAGAATTCAGGAAAAAAATATAAAAGTGAGTGGAAAATTCTGCTTGACTGGGTGTCGCTCTGCCCAGCACCCCAGATGCAGGACACTGAGGGGTGCTGTGAAGGGAGGATCATCACTGCTTCTTGCTATTGACTGTGACTTAGGTACTATGTTACACGTGAAGCTCCATTCGTACTCTATGAAGCGCAGTGAATGACAGTGTGCCTATTAAATCGATAGTCTTTTTGCTAGGGCATATTTGATAGTTCATAAGCACCATGGTCTAGTTTGGAGCATTACGCATAGTGATGCAAGCGGGCCTAAAAACAGGATTAAACACTTAAAAAAGTGACTTCTTAGAAATATTAACCATGGATATATACCTTTAAGAATTCATTGGACCATGGAAAATCTCACTTACTTCCTTCATTTACCGTGCCACGTCCGATTTCACGCCTGGTGAAACACGAAACTTTTTCCACATCACTACATGCCGGAATCTTGCTAAAAAATAACGGCATGATTTCAAACAAGAATCGCAAATGCTAACACCCTAGCCATCGATAGTAAAAATACACCATCGTCACCTTTCAGGTTTCTGTGACCTTCTGGTCACAGAAATACGGCTCTAGCTAGTCCCAACAACATAGTGGAGAACATTTTAATATCGATATATTTTTGAAAAATAGCATTCCCACACAAATCACGTTTTCCTGCAGAAAATGTACTCTCACGATCAGCAAAAAATTATAGCGAATAATTGAGGATGCTGCCCTCCTATAGTCTTTAAATGTTGGAATCATCAGGTGGGCAGCCGTCAACCGGAAAACAGGTTATGACGGTTTTGTCCTAGACTAATACCATCATAATTTGTTTTCGGTCGCTGGATGTCAACCAATTGGTTTTTGCCGTTTTAAAAGGACCAAGCGGATAAAAACTGGCAATTTTACATGTGTAAACGTAATACCACGGAACATGGCATTTATTTTGCGGTTGTCGATATGTTCCAAATTAAACACGTTTCCGTATAAATCGCAAATTTTGCTCAGCTTATTGCTTTTGGTTAGATTTTCGGCTTTTGCAGTGATTTGAACCACTTGGGCCTGAGCATCAGAGCCATCAAATACCCTCCAACAGTCTCTGTGATGGAACTGAAGAAATGACCGTCAGCAAAGAAAAATTGTAGTCTTTTTACGCGTGATCAAAGCGTGATTTGACGAAACCCTGACATCCAAAACACAAGTCTGTTTTTGTGTTTGTTTGAACCATTCAATGAAAAGCCTTCTAGTTAATTAAAATCGATGTTCTATCTTTATAAGCCCTTGATTAAAAGGACCATTGCCCATAGGTGGTTTCAGGATCACGCAATCCGGGGGGCACCTTGCTAGGGTAGGAGGGTGCCATCCGGACCAAGGGGGCACCACTTTCAACCGACAAATCCTGCCGAGGTTGGCGCCAAATCCTATCGTGGGACGCTCATTTCGCTTCGGTAAGGGGAGGTTAGGAAGTGCCATTCAGGGGAGGCGCCGCCATCGACCCTTCAGAGAAGCGCCGTGGCTATTTTAATGAGCGCCGAGGGTGGGATGGGGATGGCACCTGTCCCTCTTTGCCCCCTGGATCTACCTATGGCATTAAAAACGTGTAGTGACATTTTGCCGAGCATCACCATATTATAATTTGTCGAAATCTGGAATCGCAAGGTGATATTCTGTGATTTGATTCAAACGATTTGACCATTAGTTTCGATTGAAGAAAAAGCATTCTATCGTCATGAGTTTTCAATCAAAAGTGGTTATCGCCAATACACAATTGTGATATTTTACTGACATCACTAAACGGCTATTTGTCGTAAGCCAAATATAAATCCCCAGCATTGCTTGTGCTTGAACCACCCGATAGAAGACCTTCATTTGAATTAAAAAGACATCGTTCTATCATAATTTGGGTTTTGAGCTAGATGTTCCACCACATTTTCTTCTGGCCTCCTGCATCCCTATGCATTGATGCGATCTAGGAGCTATGTTCAAACCCGCTGCGAATGGACGATTTTTTAAGTCTCGAGAAAGCCAAAACCAGTTCTGGGTGGCCTCAACGCTGAAATAATGGGAATCTGGTGGATTATTTTGCAAACCTGGGGAGTGCCGGTAAATGGGCAGCCCTAAGGTACCAGGCCATCGGGTGTGGGTCGGTCAGGCGTGTAGGAGCGGGCATAGTTCGCAGTCAGCGGTGTAGGTACCAGGCCATGAGCTGTGGGGTCGGTCAGGCGTGTAGGGGGGCGGACAGGAGTTCGCAGTCAGCAGTGGGGTGCAAAGCCATGAGCTGTGGGGTCGGTCAGGCGTGAGGGAGCGGATCAGGGCCGAAGGCCGGAACAGATCCTTGAGTGCGCACTGACTGGCCCGAGTTTGATGGCAGTTACGGAAGCTGGCAGCATTAAGCCCCCACAAACATCAGAATACCTGTATTAAATGCAAAGCCGGAGGCTGTTCAGAAAACTGTATTTGGTTTGAGACCCCTAAGCCCCCTCCCAAATAAACTCTGGACCCGGCACACTGTGCAGACCCCATATATTTCCCTCTCCGACACTTTCCCGGTACTTCAATAATAATGTGTCTGCGCTGCAACACCCGGAATTCAAATTACACCCATATCCGAAGATGCGATACATTTATTAAAAAATGGGAGCGAAATCATTATTAACACGCGTATCCGAGGGGCCCCCTGCCCCTCCTGGCTTTTTGGAGGAAGCATCATGAGGCGGCGCGGAGAAGTGCCGCACCATTGCTTGTAACTTTTCTCAGATAATTTTAGCAACTTTTGTCAAAATTGTATGGCTAGTTCATCTCAGGGCGAGTCGCAGTACAGGTCAAGTGACCTGACCTCCGAAAGAGTTTAAGATATCATAAGTCAGAACAGGGTGAACTTATCCGATTCAAACCCATAACACAAAATGGACCCATCGAGTTCCCTAAAAATTGTGTTCCGGTATTCTTGATAGCTGATGATTTAAGTTCAGGTACGGGCCATGACCTCTCCATTAGAAATACATGGTAAAAGTTGTTTAACGCACGCGCGCGCATTGACGGGGTGCAGAGCCACGCCGCATTGACTTGGGGGGCGGGTACCAGCTTCCCCTGAGATCTCCAGAACCACGTAGGTTTCGCGAGTAACCGCGTGCCACGTTTTCCTTAACTTTAGCCACGTACCGTTTTTCGTTAGGTGGCGCGAAACGGTAAACGAATGAGTTACCCATCCACTTCTCCATCGAAAACATCTGAACCATTTTTGTCAGAGTCACATTTAAGGTCACGGGAGGTCAAAACAAGCCATCACAAAGGGATAGCATGTAAAGTTCAGTTTTTCGGCCATTACATCTGAACAAGTAAAGATAGAAGGCAAAACGGCTTGAACTATATGAATCCTCTCAACCAAAGCCGAATCGAATGATATATAATTTGACCTTGCTAGGTCAAATCAAGTTGACCTGACCTTGGGTCGAGTCACAAGATTCAAATATATAAAAGCCTTATCATTAGAACCGCAAAGACCAGGCGAGTCTAATGCAGCTAAAAATATCCCGTTACTAGATTTATTCCGTAAAAACCATTTCCATGTATTTCCAATGGGGAGGTTATGCCTCGTGTGCCCGGCCTTAGGTCGTCGATATAAAAATACCGGAGCATATTTTAGAGAACTCATTGAGGACATTATGGTTAGGGGTTTCAATCGGATAAGTTCACCCTGCTCCGACTTATGCTATCTTAAACTTTTTTGGGGTCAGGTCACTTGGCCTGTACTAGTGAGCTGACCTGACAAGCAACCTAACCTTAAGATTTTTCACAGAAGTTGCTTAAATGATGAGAGAAAAGGTATGCCCGGTACGGCGGCCCTTTACGCGTCGCCGTTTTTCTACTATCTCCGAAAAGCCCAAGGGGGTGGGTACCCGCCCGCCCCGTCAATGCGCGTGTTAACTAAATAACTTAAGAAATGAATGATGATAGAGCGTTTATTCTAACTGCATTCTATTCCGCCTTGTATTTGCGATTCTGGTATATGTTTTGCTTAATTTGAACTTGACCTGGCCTGAGGTCAGGTCAAATCCCACATATTCGACCTAGCAAAGTCATATTATATACAATTCGATTCAGCTTGCTGCGAGGATTCCAATGGATAATTTTTTCCTCCATCTTAGCTTGTTCAGATCGGATGACCGGCTCTTGTTTACATGTTGTCCCTATGATGGCATGTCTTGACATTAGTGACCTTAAATGTGACCAGACCGAAAAAGAACATTTTGGATAGATAAGTGAATGGGCTGCCCAACACTCCTTCCTGTTTCTCATCTATCTAGCGTGGTTCTCAGAGATCTTAGGGGGAGGGGCGATTTACCTGCCGCCCCCGTCAAAGCAAAGGTATGGCTCAGACCCCCGTCAATCGGCGTGTTGAAATCTAAACCTGCCGCACTGCCTCCGGCCAACACAATCAAATGCATCGGGGCTTATCGGCCTGCACCAACTGCCAGCGTCATATAGCAAGCAAATCCATCAGTGCATTGGATTATATCGATACCCATTCAAATCATAGGCTAACATAAGCCAAGTACAACAGGAGCTACGGCACAGGCGAGGCGACAGGTCACCTGTCCAAGTGCTGACTTAACCAGCAGGCTCATCCCAGAACGTCCGCTCCTCCCAGCCACCCTCAGCGTTCACGGAACGTCCGCTCCTCCCATCCACTTCTCAGCCTTCACCAGAACGTCCGCTCCTCCCATCCACCCTCAGCCCTCACAGAACGTCCGCTCCTCCCATCCACCCTCAGCCTTCACAGAACGTCCAGCTCCCTCCCAGTCACCCTCAGCCTTCACAGAACGTCCCCTCACTCCCAGCTACCCTCAGCGATTTTACAGAACGTCCGCTCCTCCCCATCACCCTCCGTCCCTCCTCCCATCCACCTCCGTCCGCTCCTCCCCATCACCCTCAGCCCTCACCGGAACGTCCCGCTCACTCCCGGTCGCCCTCAGCGCTTCACAGAACGTCCACTCCTCCCATCCACCCTCAGCCTTCACAAATTGTCCACTCCTTCCATCCACCCTCAGCCTTCCACAGGGCATCTGTTCCTCTGATCACCCCTCAGCCTTCACAGAACGTCCACTCCTCCCAGTCACCCTCAGCCTTCAAGACATCCACTACTCCCAGCCAACCTCAGCCATAACCAACGTCCACTCCCCTCAGCCACCCTCAG